>JAHXMQ010012338.1:2584788-2610856 GCA_020466415.1 Ammodramus savannarum pratensis | reverse complement strand
AGGGAAGGGAAGGGAAGGGAAATTTGAAGGACATTTCAAGGAAATTTAAAGGAAAAGGAAAATGGAAGAAGAAAAAGAAGAAGGAAAGGATGAAGAGGAATTTTGTTTAAAGCAAGACTTTTAGGAAAAGAGCTCACTGTTGAAAAAAAAAATTCCCATGGGTAAATATATCTTTAATTTAAGGTTTTACTTTAGGAAATGAAGGTTTTCACCATTTTGTATGCATTTTACCCTTTTTTACAGCTAAAAATCTATTACCTTAAATTTATTTTTGATCATGCTTGGCATGTTTACATTTTAAATGTATATACATATCAACATAGAGTTCTGCCAACTTTTTTTCAGAACAAGAGACACTTGGGAGAAAAAAAAGGGAATATCTTTCAGTAGCAGCTGTCCCCAATTATTTCAAAATGTACTAAAATAGAAACAAAAAAGAAGACATTTTGTGACAAAAAGAGAAAATTTTGTGACATTATGACATGACAGGAATAGCAGTGATAATTGTATAATTTTATCCTATCGGAACATATGAATAAATAAAAAAAATTACCTATATAGAGTGAAATGATATTTCAAAAGTCTAGAAAAAATGCATTCTGGCAATCTTTTCTATAATTTCCTTTTTATGAAAAATGAAAACATCTTTAATTCTGAGGGAAAATTAAAATAGTGACAAAGGATTTCTAGCAGCTGAAACTAAACTAGGTATTACAAAGCTAACTTTTACATTTATGCATATAAAGGTGTATGTTTAGAGGCTTATCAAAGTCCTGACTGCTCTGCTTAAGAAATGAAACTATGACTTATAGAAATGCATATTATCAATTCAGTAATCAATGAAATCTGAAGTGATAGCAACAAACTTTTCAATAACTACCTCAGGACTAATGCAGACCAATTTAGAAGCCACATCCTTGGAAAGAAGATCCATAAGCTGTCCCTGCTTTTGCAGTTTTGTGCTGAAGAGCAGCAAGTCAAGGAGTTGGAAAAAGTCTTTTTCACTCTAGTGTTTTGCCTTTACCAGCTTCAAACTCTCTCAAAACTACATGAGAAGAATGCCTGCTTCTCTGTTGACTTGTACCTTTTGCTGCTAATACCAGAAAACAAGAATTGTTCAGGTCCCTGACTTTAAGACTTGTCCTCACGTTCCTGTAGCTTGCCAGCCTTGACATCCAAGATATGATACACTAGAAGAAATTAAGCAATTTATTCATTATACTTAAAATCCCAGGCATGGTCTACAGAAAGGCATATGTGTACAGAGAGCTTTGGTCTAAATGACCTTTAAACCTCCCAACTCAGACTATTCTCTAATTGTGGATAAGGAGACAAGCTTAAGAATACTTGCATTTACAGCTATTCCCAAGAAGCTCCATTCCTGCTTTACCCAACCAAGCAGCTGCTACAACAAATGATCAGAGGCTCACAGCTGGCTGCCCAGCCTTCACCTGGAGACATTTCTCCACCAGAGCACATCTTTGCTAAGACACACATAAACCTTTATCTTCAAAGCCTCCCCAGCATGCTCCTCAGGTGCAGACCTTCCACCCGTGAATATTTCACAATTCATAACTTAATCTGGTCAATTTTACCACTTTTCCAACAAAACTACCCGCTGCCTTGGCCTAATTTAAGAAATATGTGTTCTTATTGGTAATGGCAATTTGGAACCAATAAATCTGTATAATGTTAAAAGATGTGACCTCTTTTTAAATTGAAATCAATCTCATACTAACATATGAATATAATAGACTCGATAGTCCAATGCAGAAAAAAAAAATACATAAGCTTCATTCTCTTTTATTTTGGGAGTTAAAAGCACTTGTAAATTGTGGGTGAATTACCTCTCAACTGAATTTTTATTTATACTACTTCCTTGTGATGTTTTGGTTTAGATAGATATAAAATTTTCTTTCCACAGAAAATATCCATATCATGGATGTTTTAGAGTTATGCAATTTTAGGGAGTGTCAGAATTAATTGCATGATTCTTTATAACTTTTTCAACTGTAAAGGCTGTTTAAAACCAAATCTCTAGAAGGGACATAAAAGGTTAAAAATCTCAGGCTGTAATTTATAGTGTAGAAGGCAACCATGAATGCAAAAAAGACTCAATTTCATACTGTTTTGCAGAAAGAATAACTTAGGAAAGAAGGTGCTCGGGGAATTCACAAGAAATAAAAGAATATCTTTGCCTTGTAGCCATGCTTAATGAAGGTATTAAATTTTTCTCTTCTGAGCCTGTCAACTTACCTAGCTGAGGCTCACAAATTCTCCCTTAAGAGACATTTGTGGAGCATGCATATCAAGAAAATGAGCTGGAAGATGGATATGAAGAGGGTGTCTTGTGAACAGCATGTGGGGAAGCTGAATAAAACACCAAATTTGGCTGCCACAGTGTTGTTTTCTCCCCTTGCTTTGTTAAGGTACCACCATTGCTCTTGCACAGATTTAAAAGAAAAGACCAGATGAAAGTTATGGAAGGCTGAATATGCCAGTGGGTAAAAAGGAAAAAAAAAAAACCCATAAAACAGAGGATACTGATACAAGAAACCCTGGGAATTAATATGAGAGAAAAATGAAAACAGACATGAAAACAGCAGAAGACTGTGTAGCAAAAAAGAGTTAAGGGAGACAGGAAAGAACTAGATACAACTGGAACATTAAAAGAAGGCAAAATTTTAAAGAATACAAAAGTGGGTTTGGAATATAAATCACTTGATGGGATTAGCTTAATATTTAGTTCAATGATTCTCCAAGTTAAAGGCTTCTAAGTAATTATATCTTCTGAATATGGGAGTTGAGCTACTTTGAAAGTTTTATTCAAGGACAGAAATTATCTTGAGGAAAGGGAAGGGATTTTTGGAGAGAATAACAGCTTTAAACAACATGTACAGCTACAGAAAGGTTAAAATGGAAAAATGAGCTAAAAAAAAGATCAAAGAGAAATTAAGATAAGAAAGTCAGCAAGAATAAGGGACTTTTTAAGCTTTTACACAAACGCAGAAAGAAGAAAGGGAACAAGAAATGAATACAAATCAGGGACTTTCTTGACACAACAAACTTGAGCATTAAAGGCAGATCAGTCATCTCAAACTCATGTGTTTGCACTCAGTTTTGATACTTTAATTTTTGGACATGACATTAAAATAGAGACTTCTCATCGAATTAGTGACTTTAAGCAAAATACATCCCTTAATTCAGCATGTTACAGGGACAAAACTGTGCTTCAGCTTAACCTGACACATGTGCCAGCATGTTGTTACATTGCTGCAAAAACCAGTCCATGAACAGGAGGGTGGCTTAGCTACAGAAACCTTTCTTATTTGCTAGCTGGCACATAGGACAAGGTTATTGGTTATTAAAAAAAAAATCCTTTTGTAGGAATACACAAATTCAAGTTCAGACAATCTTAGCCTGCAATGGAGCAGAATAAATGCATTGCTTATTGCTTTTCTTCAGTAGTTTCCAAAACAGCAGGATAAATAAGAGAGGAGTGGCAACCAGTGAAAGCTGACTCCTCCTTCTGCTCACTTCAGGGCATGCAAAAGAAGAGACTGCAGAAAGGCTGTGTGGAGTCAGTGACCTTTCTAATTTCTAGCACAAGATTGTAATAGGTAGGTCCTGAAAATATTTGTTGAAGTACTCTAACTAAAATATTTCAAAATGTCAAGATATACCAGTGAAAGTGTTTTGTACCAGCAAATATTTCAAACCATTTCTTTCACACTACCTTACAACGGATTTTAACAAATTTGCCTTCATAAGGATGAAGATGAAACTTTCATCTACACCAAAGTAAAGGATTTATGTCAGAGACTATAATCAGTGATAACAGCCTTGGTTTTAATTTGTAGGAAAATAGTCTAGAACCAGAGAATAAAAGAAGATGAGCAGAGGCAGCCAATAGAGGAGAAACCATGAGCTGTGTAGAAAACTGAGCAACCTTCCAGCTCAGCAAAAGGCTCCCACGACTGGAAGTGATGCAGGCTCAGTAGGGTCTGTAGAGCCATGGTGCACAAACCCAATCTGTATTTATGGATGGGGATTAGATAATCACCACCAGGACATCTGCTATCCTATCAGTCAGGGCTAGGAAATGACACAGCAGTGTTGGCAAACCTTTTATGTACAGTAAGGATTCAGTCCCCCCTTCCCTTCCTTTTTTTTTTTTTTTTTACCAGCTTGCATGATTTTGATAATCATTTCCATCTGTCTTAAAACTGCTTGGACTGTAATGTTGCAAATGAAAGCACATCCAGAGTCCTGCATCTGCAATTACATTTTCATCATAGCTGAAACCAGAAGCAAAATCTTGATGACAGAATTCACAGAGTGAAATCTTAGTTTAACCTTGGGAAGATGAAAATGCCTTCATTTAATATTCATTGACCCACAATCCTAGTTTTGATCAATATTAATTTCTGATGCTAATAAATCTTTACTCTGCCAAGAACAGGGGAGTCAATAATTCCTTATTATAGTTAGAAATTAAAATATAATCTGGCATTTTTATTCATTTCACATATAGCATTAAGTTTTATAAATGCATCTATCCCAGGATCCATGAGGTAAAAACAACTCAAAACTTCTTAGAGAGCCATTGTTGATTTAAACACTATGGAAAATTAGAGTTTTTGCTCAATGAGCCACCAAGTACCACCTCATTTAATACCTGCTATGTTGCAAGGAGTTTATTTCATATGGACAATGCATAGGCACATGTCCCAAAACAGCTTCTCACTGGGAAACTGTTTCATAGACTTGGACCTTATACCTGAAACCATTCTTGAATTTTTAGGCTAAACATTTCTTTTCAGGATTTCATTCCCTACCTCCACTAAGGCATGAGGCATTAAAAGGGAGCTCCTGACTGTTCTTAAGGCAGTGCCAAAACTCTTATTGATTTCAACTTTGACAGGATCTCTCGTTTGGGAAATGGCGATAGCTGTCAGCAATATTGGGAGAGAAGATAAAAAGGCTCAAGTACCAATAGCGGATAATTATATTTAATTTCAAAAGTATCCTGGTTTTGGCTCTAAAAACTAATGCTCGTAGACTATGCTCAGTCAGAGTCACTTCTGGCCAGCACCAGCAAATGAATATGTTTTAATGGGATGGTGGTGTCAGGATAGCAGGTCATGCAGATGAGAAGGCAATATATAAAGACTTGACATATTGATGGCTTGGTTCCTCTAATTTCGCTCCTGAAAGGAATTATTTAAGCCCACATGTAAGGCTGTACACAAATCTTACTGCACAATTAACTTTAGCTGGCAAGTCCACGTTTTCAGTTAGATTCCATATAAGTTAGTGACTTTTGACTTTGATGATTAAGGTTTTTAATGGGATGCCACACGTTCACAGGGGCAAACAATCAATCAGTGCAATATTCAAACAGTTTCATCAATGACTGCAGCAATTGCTTTTTATCACACAGTCAGCAATCTCCTGCTTTTAGCCACCAGCCACACCAGAGCAGCTTTAATCCACAGCCATTTTTGCCTCCTTGACACATCATAGTGTGTCATTTTTACTTAACTAGAAATGAGGCAGTTATGGATTCTCAGTTTCCTGATACTTGTCTTTTGGTAGAATTTTTGTCTTTCCACTAAAAAAAAAAAAAATGAAATTGTCATCCAATTTTACTGAAATCTAATTTATACCTATGTTAATTATGCAGCCAACGAGCCTCAAGGGATTATGTGGTACATTCTTTATCATCATAAATATTGCATAACTTCAAATGCACTTTGGAAATTCCATTCTCAGCATTTCTTAATGATATTCAGAATTCCAGGAGAGAGCAGACTCTTATCTCCTGATGTTACAACTTCTACTGCTTGTGTATTATTTTTCAATTAGTTAAACATCATTCTTCTTTTATATTTCAATAATCCAGTAAAAATTAATGTTATTCTTGCTAATCAAAGGGTTGCTGAAATTGCTATTTAAATGCTTTTAATAAAGAAGAAATATTAGCAGTTGCAAAGCTTTTACCATAGGAAGAAAAGGCCTCTATGTGTCTTAATTACAGGAGATACATCAGGAAGAGGAAGGTGGACGAAGGTTTTATATCATGCCTGTAAAATTAGTACACAATGTATCTTATGTATAAGAATTATTTTATATAGAAGGGATTTTTAATGGGCTTCTAATCATGATTGCCTTCACTATCTTTCCCAAGTTAACTCCTTCATTTCTGATATGCTTGCTCCTGAAATTGCTAGGCTTCTCAACTACTGAAATGCTTCACTGTTAATTTATTCCTCAGTACTGACATTAATAAAAACCCCACAGTTTCATGCAAACACCTGATGTGCATTCCTTTACCTTTATGGCTATTAATCAGTAAATGCAAAGATGGAACTTTTTTCTACTATAAAGCAAATAATGCAAGTCCCCCAAAAGGTTAGAGCAATGCAAATCATCTAGCTCCAGACAGAAGAGAGAAATCACCTGTAAACTGTATTTTCTGCTTCAACTCACTGCTGTTCATTATGAGGTCTCACAACAGAAAATGTGAGCTGAGAAAATAATGAAAAAGACACTGTGAGAGTGCCAAACAGAATTCTACCTGAGTGTTTGGTGATGGGCTGCACAGAGAGCACGTGGAGCTGTGCTGTGGGAGGGTCGCAGACTTGCTGTGCACTGCAGATTGCTTTCATACTCCGCAGCTTACGTGCCTCTCACTTGTATAAATGCTGCTTTGCTGGGCCATAGGCCACACTGAAACCCTGGCCCACAGCTGTGGCCTCCTCCTTGGCTCTGGAGGGCCGGGACAAGGGCTGGGAGTGGAACCGGGCCTTGCCTCGGGGCCTTCCCTCTGACCCCTCAGCACAAACCTGCCGTTTCCTCCCAGCTGCACACAGCTCTGATAAGCACAACCAGCAGGGCTAATCACATCCCAAAAGCCCTGTGGAAACAGTGCTGAAAGCTCCTTAAAATTCAGATCCCTCCCCTTGCGTTTCAGAAACAGCGTAGGGAAGAGGAGATCTCGTTATAAAGAGCATCTTTTTATGAGGGTTGAAATGGATATATCCATTCCTGCAAACCAACACGGAACATGGCAGTTCCAAATTCAACATGGCATCAGAATGACAGCATCTAGAAATCTTTCAAGTATTGTGTCCCTGCCATAACTCGAGCTGCAAGCAGAAGTCTCAAAGATGAGATAGAAAGAATGAAGCATGCAGTGTTTCTGAAATTAATTTCAGACAGAGGTCCAAATGGAGTGAGTTCTCATGTCTCACTTGCTTATTAATTCTTACACCCACTCTATTTGTATCAGCACATTTTAGATTTCAGTGTAAACTTAGCTGTATTTCATCTGAAGTGTGACAACTGATATTATTCAGGTAATTTAAAGTGCATGTTTAAGGTTTAGCTTTAAATAGGAGCTAATAAACAAGTAATAAGAAAATGAAATGCAATGATAAAGGAAATGCATTATGCAAAATGAAGATTTTTTTTCCATATTCCAGGTTTAGAAGTTGGTTTGTTTAAAAGGGCTTTTGTTTCTGCAATTGAACAGAGTAGGCTCCATTTAGCTCCCTATACTTTCAGATAGGGGCTACTTCTTTAAAGATTTTTATTAATCATAAAGAGAACCACATTCAATATTAGTCAAATGGAGACTTCCAAGACAGAGATGAGAGACTGCACTCTCAGGTAGAAAGAATATTTTATTTTTTAAACAAAAAATATGCCTTCACTTTTGGAAGGTTTCATTTGTTGGGACACCATATTGCATTTCTTCATCACCAGGATCCCTAGATCTCTTCATCTGAGGACACTGTCTGTCTGCACAATAGGGCCATCTGTTACTTTCAGGATCTAGAGTTGTTTTTCAGGGTCTTCCTCCCTAATTTATTATTTATTGTTTATTAGATATGTTTTTCTAAATCAGGATGATTTTGGTGTGATGGCTGTTTTGGCAAGGACCTGTGCAAATAAGTTTCTTTTTTATGGGTCAATTGGGATTGAAAGTCCTAAAAATTGCAGAAGACCCAAATCTTCGCTATGCAGTTGAAAACAGCTGAGAAATCATTGAAAACTTAGAGATGGGGAACCATTCACTGCCTCACAGTGCTCCATCCTGGCTTTGTGCTTCATTTCACTGGGTTTTAGTCTGTTACTCAAAACACAGATTTCTATGTGGGAAGGAGAAGCTTTCCAATTAAGCTAATTCCCATATTTATCTTCATCTTGAGCTCCTTTCCTGCAAAAACATCAGACAACCTCCAGTCTGTGCCTTAAATGATCTGTCCATGCAGCACTCATAGTTCCAGTGCCTAAAAAAATCCACTGTCGCTTATTCTAAATAAAAAATTAGGCTCAGATTCACTGATTTGAGAAGGTACTGCTATCCATTCATTGTGTACTATCAGAGCTTATTAATAAAACACCACAGATTTACATAGTTCTCTCAAAATATGTCTCTTTAAAACCTTGTAAGAGTTGTATGACCACAATCTGAGCCAATAGAATTGCTGATTCAACATCCTAAAGCTACCCATAAGTTCTCAGAGTATTTCTTGATTTGTGCTGACATTGTGTTTTTTATACAGCATACATCTTCCTTTATTATATATTGATTTTTGTTCCTATTAACTATACAACTGTTTTCATCTTTTTTATTTTCCTTTATAAGGTGCTTACATCACTTCAATTCATCTGTCATAGTTGGAGGCAGTCTACTTCAGTAAATTATGACTGACTTCTAATATACGGAAAGAGTGGTTTTGTACAACATTCAAGTATTATGAAAAACCAGCAGAAGTTAAAGAAATTAGAAGTGCTTTCATAAAAATTTAGATAGCTTCAAAGTGGTTTTTTTACAGAGTAAATATTCAATCAAAAGTACTTAAAAATAGAATATCTACTATTACAGGCTGCAATCCACAGAATGAAGAGTTCCAGTCCGACTCTTTATAGACACCAACACATGATGGGTTTTAATTCTGCAATTACCACCATAACTTTATAGTTTTGAGCGTACGTTTTTGAAAATATATAAATAACTGGCATTTAAAAAGCATCAAATTATTGAAAGCCAAGCTCTTGAACACCTTAAAAATGCAATGCTACAGGGTTGTCTCTGGCAGGCATAAATTGAAAGTGAGATAGGATGGAAAGTAACAAAGCACAAAATATTGATAATGTGATAACAATTACATTTTGAGAGCATTTATCAGAGTGCAGCTAGGGAAGATGATTTTCCCAAGCGAATGGGCCTGTAAAGCAGCACACAAGGGGACAGCCATGAGGAAGAGCCACCAGTGAGTGACCAATTCTCATCCAGCACTCTTTGCAGTGACTCCTCCCCACTGATTCTGAAATCAGCTGGGCCTCCCCACCTGCAATTTGAACTTTAGACCCTCAGCATACACAATATACATTTCTTTAAAAAAATTGACATGGAAAACCTAGATTAACATTCATGAATGAGGAAATAGAAATCCCTAACCTAAAAAAAAAGATGCTCTATTTCATTTCATGCTGGGTGGTATTGTTGAAAAGTGAGACAATGAAATTACCCTGAATGTCTCTGATCAGCTTTGGGATGGACACGCAATATGATCTATGCACATTTTTGATTTTTTTCTCTGTGTCCTCTGAACCTGAAACAAGCTGAAAACCCTGAGGGCGAGCGTGGTTTGGGTAGGAGGTTTTAAGGAGGTTTTCCTCTCTCTCTTTCATCCAAGATATTCACTCAGCTGTTTCCACATCCCTTAGAAAGCCACACTGGGGAAAGTGGGACTTGTGTCCTGCTCCTTCGGAGGCCAGAAGACAATCCTTGTCTGTGGACAAGGAAAGTGAGTGTTCCCTCACTTGGCCTCACCATGCTGACTTTTTGGCTTCAACTGCTCAAGACCCCTGATCCCTAGAAGAGCAGCATTCCCTGGGTGCCTACCAATCCAAGCTTCCTGGCATGGAACTCCTGATTTTGCTTTAAATAGATTATCCAGTGTTTCTAGGCTAATAATAAAATCTCACAAGAAAAAATACAGGCTTTTGAAAATACTGAATTGCCTGACTAGGCATATTTTATCAGCTATTTCTATAATTTCACAAATCACCCAGGCTAATGCAGCTTAGTTAATAATATCACAGGAAATTAGACTTTGGTATCTAATGTTCCAGAAGAGAAGATTTTTGAAAAAAAAGTAATATCTTTATTTGAAAACTCTTTTGTGCAGTAAATTGTAGCAAATGGTTTCTCCTATCTGAGAATTTTCCTATTACAACAGTCACAAGAGGATATTTTAGCAGTAATAAAACCACCCTTAAGTACCTTTGAGGACACAACTCCAAATTAATGAAAACATCAAGGAATGCAAAAAAAAAAAAAAAATCTACTAATCAGAAGTCCTGCTAGGCAAATACTGAAACATCCTCAGATCCTGTCTCCTTGCAGGGCTACTACAGATAGGCACTACCCAAAGACATTACTTGACACCAAGAAATAAAAATGCAGATCCAGCTGTTTTCAAGTTTGGTGTCAGGAGAAAAAACTGCAGAACTGGAAAAGAACAGGACAGTTTGCACTGCTGTGTTTTATTAGATTTTTTTCTTCCCCCACACTTCTCTCCCTCACCCCATCATCCTAGAGAAGAAATATAGCTCATTCAGAAATTCTGCTTACTGTGAGTCAGGGGTGGGAAAAGGGCAAGGCTAGAACCCGACTGGAGCACCACTTCCCTGATACAATTAATTGAAATTGCAGATGTGCGTGTAATTTAAAAAACTAAAATAAAAAAATTCTATTTTTCTTTTGAAGCCTAAATGACCATCTGTGTTCTACTGGTACCTCAGGTCTGACTGACCCACTTTTGAGGTTAAGACCATTTTTGCTGAAAGTTTGTCAGCTTTCCCATTGCCTGTGGTCAGGAGCTCAAGTCTTGCCACTTTGGTTTTGCCTTGGGAGCTTGGGTATTATAGCATAAATATTTGGGTTAAAATCAGTAGTCATGCAGAATAGCCACAATCTTATTTACTATATAAATTCCAGATGTATATTCCACACAGATGTTTCCCACTAATTGAAGATATTACTTTGATGAATGTACCATTAGGAATTTCACCTAATAATTACACTCCAAGTTGTTAAAAAAAAAAAAAAAGAGACATCTTAGGAGATACAATCAATGACTGCATCTACATAAAACCCACTTATTTAATATTTGGTGTTTGAAAAGTATCTTAAGCCCACTGTAACAAGAAAATAAATTGCTTTAATTCAACATCATCCATCTACTAATTATGTTGCTAAGATATTAACAGGAAAGAATTTGGTCCTATGGCTCTTAAAAGCTTGATTGTTAAATTCATAATAACACGGGACCTGCCCTTCATTGAGCAGAGAAAAACGAAAACCAACAAAAACCAGATCTCTAAAATGAATACGTACAGTTGAGGAGCCTACTTTACTGTCACAGAATTTTATTCTCCTTTTCATTTTCAGTAATTGCAGCAAAATAGCTGCTCTTCAGGGACATATTAGGCAAAGAATAGTAATTAAGCTTAGGAAGGTATAATCTGTATAAAATGAATTGCAACTGACTCAGTCTAAAACTAATGTATTACAGATCCAAATGAAAACCTAGCTGTACCTTGTGAATAGCTTATTCAAAAACACTTCCAGATTTCTACATGTCAGCTCTGTCACTTTGGGCACATTTATTATCCTCTTCAAAATGTGTAACCCTTCAATGTGAAAAATGACATCACTGAGGAGTCAACACTTTTCCTTCCCTAAGGAGCCATGCCTGGGAATGCAAGCAAAAAATCCTAAAACCAGATAAATAGAACCTTTCTTTATGAATGAGTCTGGATGGTTTATCAAGAGAACCACTTAAATGGCCCACATTATTTTAGCAAAACACATAACCCAGCCAAAAGGAGAGAAATAAACATCCCAAGGGCTTTCAAAAGTTGGTTTTGCAGCACCAGGTTTTGAATTGAAGCCCTTTATTAAAAACAAATATATTCACTGAAGAATAGTTCCTATACTTGGTTTCCAGAGACTGAACAACAGAAGGAGGACTAAAAATCCATAACCAGTCAAGAGCTTTTCCACAAAAAGTGCTTGACAAAGCAAAGCAGTAAAACATGTAGTTGGATGCATATTATGGGAAAATCTCTTCTGCTCCAAAGAAAATGAGCAAAAGTATTTATGGATTATTAGAATATACATTATCTACCAAAATTTCATAAAATGGCACCATGAAAGATATCATCAAGTTCACTAGCCTTTACATTCCTGTGAGGTCAGAAGTGGTGTACTTCCAGCTTTATATGACACTGGGAGAAAGGAAAGCAACTTTCTCTCAACTCCAGTTTTAGGCCTTCCCTTTTTTATGGGATTAGAAACCCACAGCTTATTCTGTCAAGTCTACATACTAGATTTATCATTAAAATTATTTTAGTCAATATTTGCACAACAGAAAATAAAAGGACTTTAAACAAACCTCTTGGATTTCTTTGCTATAAATTATAAAACCAGAAATCAAATTAAACAGAAAGCAAAATAAAGCATGACCCTCCCTAACCACTAAATCATCTGTAGCAACCTGTACAGATGGATATATTTTGGAATGTTCCCAAAGCCAAACTGTTGAAGCTTTAGAACAAGATGTGAATTAGCTTGGCATGCTCTACCCTTGACTTGACCCTCAAGGACGTGGTCCAAAGTTTACTGGACAAGCAGGGTGGGAAGCAAGAGCAGCATCACTGTGAACAAGTATAACAATTTCTTCCCTAGAATTTTGCAAAGCCCTCCCCTCTGTGTAGGAAATTTAAAAAACAGGGCACATAAAACGCTCTGCTACTCTCAGAAAAATATCCTGTGAGATGACATTACTGCCTAATTTTAATTAAAAGTTATATTTTTATGATTACCATGTTACATTGCATTTCTGAGCATCATGCATTATTTTTAACTTCCATCTTTGAATAACATGTGAAAATTCCATGCATAAAAATCGATAAACCTGGAGATAAAACATTTGAGTACAGCTTCTAGGATACAGCCCTAAGACTACCAAAAATGCATTATATTGGGTAGTAAAGATTTACTATCCAACTAGAAATACTGGTTTTAGTTACTCTATGGACATTTACAGCATAATTGTCTAAAAACAAGGAGATCTGAAATGCTGTGCAGTAACATTCTGGTTTATGGATGCACACACAGAACAGCTCTGAGTCCCTTAATGCTGATGGATAAGGGATTGTTGGCACAGCTCCAGCCTGACACACATGAGCATCCATTGCAGCATGTCCTGGAAAACAGGCAGTTGGTTTGGAGAATGCAGGGCTAGAGAAGCTCTACCTTCTGTAGAATGCTAGACAGTAAAAGAGGTTTAAAATATAATATAACCAGGAGTCCATAAAGTAGTCTCAGTTTTATTTATTAAGCATTTGGCAGTGGATATCAAATGCTGGAGTATATCACAAGTGGTTTGACTGCATCATTTATTTGCAGTGCAGTACAAAATGAGAAACATGCCCCAGCTCCTTATTGTATGTTAATATTAAATCATTACACATGGCAGCTGTTTTGTGTTCCATGTGGTTTTCAGTTTCTTGCTGACAGGTGTCCAAATCACAAAAACTATCCCCACATGTAGTGGCAGCTGGCCACACTGTCATCTCTGAGATACCAGAAGTGAATAAAGAAGCAGTTTGTATACTGGAATGATTAATTCAATCATTAGCTGGCTCTCTGTTTGGTTTGAAAACCAGGCAGAATTTAAAATAGTGTATTTTTAAGTGTTCAAGGAAACCAGTCTTTTTCAAATTATAAGCAGGATCTTGGTTCTGCATGGGGGAAAAGAAACTCAAACCCCCCTGACAACCACTTTAAATATTGGTCAATAGATGCTGTATAATTTACAAAGTTTTCCTTTAGCTTAGTAACCTTTCCATAATACGACTGTGCTCAAGTTGGGTAATCCTTTCACTGCAAGAGTTCATTACAGTAGACAAACACACCATGTCATTCCTAAATACCTAAATCCAGATCATTGTGTACCTTTGGAGGTTGAAACCCTTTTCCTGATAATAAGTGAGAAGAGTTAGAAGATGGAAGAGGTTTAAATTACAGAGTAGCACTAGGTCAAACACGTATTCTCTTGTTTTTACTTCACTCGCGCCGGGCACACAGATCAGCAATGTTATTTTCAGCTGCCTTTTGTGGCTTTTGTAGCAACAGTCTATTGCACAAGAATTGCAACAGTAAAGATGTAATCCAGCAACACTTGCAGCTCCCCAAAAGGCAGAAGGTGAGCCCTGGGGACTGGTGACATCCCTGTCCTTGTGACCAAGTGGCGAGAAGGCATTGCAGTGACAAAAGGGACAGACCTTGATTGGCCTCACAGAAACACATTCCAGTGAAGGGGCAGACTGGGCAGCCCTTCCCAAACGTGATGTCTGCCCAACATGTCACAATCCAAGCTTTTCCAAAGCTTAAAATTAGAAAAGAGAAGTTGAAGGCCAAATGGGCTTCAAGTCATGCAGACACTCCGTTTTCCCTGTTAACTTCCAGGCTTTAAAGGGTTTAGCAAACTGTTACCATCTTGGTTGCAGTCTCAGTCCCTTAAGAAATTCTAAACTTGATATTGCAGAAAGCCGTGGATATTTCATCCTCACACCTGCTAACCCTGGAGGGAAATATCTTTAAAACAATCTTCTGGGAATGCTTTAAAAAAAATAAAAAATAAAAAAAAAAAATCCTTAGAGCACATTCCCAAGAAATTTTAGCAATCTTCAAGCAACACTGTGCCTTTGAAAAGAAAAGGAATCAAAAACCCCCAGCAAAAAAAAAAAAAAAGGCAAGTTAATTCAAAGCATATTTTGAAGTATCAGATGTGCTTAACTGTAGTAACTTTTGCTTCTATCACATAAAGTTACAGTTGAGCAGTAACATTGACATGCACATTAAAAAAAAAAAATATTCCAAGCAGAAAAATAGCTTACATTTTATTTTAAGTGGTTACAAGAGAAATAAGTGGGTTCTTTTTAAACACCAGTTCTAATTTCGCTAATAGGCATATGTATAAGAATAATGAATTCTGATTATCTGTAGTGCACTGTGAAAATTACTTTTCAAAACACACAGAAAATCCTACAATAGCAGTTCACAAAATAGTCTACTTTTTACTCAGAATTATGTTTAGAAATTGCTATTATTATTATGGGTAAGTTTTTAATTAAAAGATACCTACATTTATAACAAGAACAGAGGACTCTTCTAAATATGGCAGGAGCCCAAAATGACATAAATGGTGCTCAGTTGCATACTATTTACAGAGCATTTCTAGTCAGAGGGGGAGAAGCAGGTCTCCCTTTCTTCCTGAGTGGCTGCTGAGGCAGGTGGATGCCACATGCAGGAAGCTGCTCAGTGGCATTTTATTCCTTCCCTCAATCCAGTGTCAGCCAGAGCTGCCCCAGGAATCATTCCTCAATGTGCTATCAGCAATTCAGCACAGAAACCAGCATTTCTGCTACAAACACACACTGTTTGATGAAATCACAGTCCCACAGTGTTTGCTGTGTCTGTGCCTCACAAAGGGACAAACCCTGTACCTACATAAGACAGAAAGGAACAAGCTGGGATGGGAATTGTTTCTCAGCAGTCGAAGCCACGTGCTGATAAGCAATCCAGAATTCCAGTTTTGGATCCATATGAAACCAAAGAGAACAGATGCAGAATCCACTGGTCTGGCAATAAATCTCCCCTGCCCCCAGCACTGTGGTTGGCTTTATTGAACTGCCTTGCTCAGAAGTTCACAGCTGCCCCCTGAGCCTGACCTTCAACCTTCTGCCCAAGCTGGTGTTGCAGGAATATTAACATTTGCACTTGTAGTGCACACCAGCAGTTCCTGCATTTTATTTTCATTTTCTGGAACTTAGTCTTTTCTCTTTCAAGCAGAAACATGTCTGTTGAACATGCCATAAACATTCAAGTAATTATTGCTGCCCCATTCATGAGTATATCCTGAAAAGGGGCAGTGATGCTTGGCATGTTTAATATCATAGATCAGATGAATGCAGTGAGAACAGCCTGTTGTGTAATGATTGCAGGAAGCCCATTCCTCTGGGCCACTGAGAACAAGATGTGCAATTGCAAATCAGAATTAAAAAATACACCTATAAAGTTAGGAAAAAAGTTATATTTATTTGTTTATTTTAATTAATAAAAGGGTACCCAGAAAACATCGCTGACTCTTCCCAGTGCCCCTACCCTCGACAATGAAAAAAAATTCATGGGAAATAAGAGCACACATTCTCGCCTTATTGTTGATGCAGAATCCTCACAGATTTAGAATCTGAGGCAGAACAAACAGTCTGGGCAGGTTTCAGACTACCTGACCGCATCCTATATAGGATGATGTTTCAATTATTTTTAATTTTTTTCCCACTACTGCAACTCTGGTTTACCTGACAAAGCTGGAGAAGTTAACAGCACTACTTACTGAGGAGAGACCCCCCCTTTTTGCTATTACAAAGTTATCTTTGTGTCTTCATCATGGTACTACACCTATCTGTACATACCATTAGCTACCATTTAAAAGTATTAAAGAAAAAGATATAAATAATCTAGTTTACATAAATCTATGGTTCTGTTTGTTTAACCTGCTTGGCAATATGATCTGATTCTGAACTATAAACATTTTTCCCATTTTGATCATGACACTCCTTCTATTTTATTTTTTTTTGCAATGTAACAATTATCCCTCTCTATCCCAGAACATGCTTTAAAGCATATTTTTTCTCTGTATGTAAAACTAGCCACATAAATTTCTACTTTCCACGAATGCATAATTCAAAATTGTTTACTAGATGTTTTATACTGGTTCTCTGTGATCAGAAAAGATTTAAAGAACAGTTCAAGGAAATTAATCTTTGGACTCAGCTTGCCATTTTTAAAATACCCCAATATATCTCTATTAGGCCAAAGTCAAAAGTCAACACAAGTGCAGTCTGCCCAACCTCCTTATTCCTACATTAATCAAATCCCATCCTGCTTAATTTTCTTTTTGGAATAGGAAAAAAGTGAAATAAGAGAGGAGCTAAAGAAAAAAAGAGATGATTACACAAACATACACTTCAAGGAGATAGATCCTCTGTAGCTACACTGTTGAAAAATATTGAATAAAATAAGGTAGGATAATGCTCTCTTTATGTAAAGGAAAGATCAGTCACATGAATAAAAGAGCCAAATGGAACCTTCAGGCCTAATGTAGTAAATCTCCAATAAATTCCAATTAGTATTGAATTAATAAGCCTGGAAATTATTTTTCCTTCCTTTTAAGTAACACATGTGTTTACAGGGAAAAAGAAAAAAAAAAAAGCTTGGATGACTTGGATGCCATCAAGGACCAGGTCTTGAGATATTGAGATTCATCATTTGTAGATACTGCCTAATTCAAGATATGCCTTTAAAAACATAAACAAACCCAAACCAAACCAACAACAGCAAACCCACACATCAGTAAATCAGAACCATAATGCTGGCCCTTGGAATGGTGCCATTTAATGGCCCCTTTCAAGCTGGCACTGTCCTTCACTGAAAAATAACATTCTGTATCCAGCAGTAGAGAAGTCACTGATGTAAATGGAAGTCTTCAACAAAACAAAAAAAATAATAACACAAAACAAAACCAACTAAACAAAAAAACCTAAACCTGAAAACCTCCAAACCAGAAAGCAGCAACCATGTTGTACTAGTTGTTTTTGAAACAACTAGTGTATAAATATACTAAAATTATCTCTGCTGAAAAGAGGGCTTTAAAAAATACTTTGTGCAAAATTAATTTTTGACAGCTTTGTTCATTAAGGGTATTTTTAAATATCAAAATTTGTGATGAAATGATGCTCACACTCTAGCAGGTAAGTGCTGGAGACTTTTGACAAATACTATACTGAATATTCTTTACCACAAGTGAACCTAGGATCTGATTCAGTCTGTATTAAGTGATGGTGAAACTGGAAGACAGAGATGATTACCACTCTCTTTTGCATATTCCTACTCCATTCTCATATGTGCAACACAAAGGTGGAGAGAAATCCTAGATTAACCTGGATTGGAGACAATATCTTATGGAATTCATAAGAATCAAGACTTCATCCCCAGCTCTGGGCATGAAGTCTTGAGAGGCTCAACTCAATAAGTGCCTTTTTAAACTAAGTGTCCTGCACAATTTTGCACAACACAGAACACACCCACACAAAACCCACAATAAACAATCCAAGGAATCACCTAATACCTTTGATCAGTAAAATAAATAACAAAGTTTGCTTCCCTTGCCTTTGCTTTTTTTCCACATGCTGTCTAGTGAATAAGAGCTAATGCAAAGAAAAGACTGCCCAAAAAAATCTGCTCCAGAAGGGCCAAAGAAGAGTCTATACATTTTTCCCAAGACATCCATGTAGCAAGATTTTTCCTTTCCTTTTATGGACTTTGCCATAAAAACAGTCGAGTCACAAACCAGAAAAATAAAGCAGTAGCTGTTTACCTCTTCCCAGCTGCTCTAATAATTTAAAATTTTAGATAGCATAGACTGAAAACCACTCATTGCCCTCCTTTTTCTGCTTCTATCGACATGTTTAACACTGAAAGAAAAATGGGTTTAACTCTTGCTGCTCCTCAGCTCCTTGTGTTTATGTCAGCTCTCTACTGCGTTCCTCCAAAGACCTGGGCACTCACAGATTGCATTTTTATGTCACTGTGATTTACAGAGTGCAAGGGGGACAATTACATAACTGTTTACTTAAACTCATAATTTCTCAGAAGCCCTACACAATCCTTTTGTTATCATAATCTCCAGCAGGCATAAGTAGCATGGATATATCATGGCATGAAACTGGATATGGCTGACTTTGCCTGTCTGACTGGTGACTTACAGAGTCCTGCATATCTGAACTTCTGGGAAACAGCTGCTGGTCCCACACTGAAATTAGAACATTTGAGCTCGTCTGATTTATGTTAATTCCCGTGGGAACAATGACATGAAAAATGAACACCACTTGTAAATAAAGTACCAGCTCTCTCAGCAGTGAAAAAAAAAAAAAGAAATAATCTATTTCAGTACACACTGATCTATTTACCACCTTGCTGCACTGAAACATAGGCAGCCTAATGGTTACCATTAAAAACTGGAGCCTAGAATATAAAGCTATTCAAATGTTGTCCGTCCCTATCTTGCCATTATTTGAAGAACTAGTTTGCAATAGTTATTGGCCTGGTTTTGGTTTTAGAAGAAATATTTTGATGCTGTTGGGCGTGAGAGAGGTGAGCAGAAATGAAGTTTATGAAGAAAAAGGGAAGATATAGGATATATGTTCAAGTACCAAATTGTCAAGGAGTGCATATTCCCCAAAAACTAGAAGCCATTACAGTTTATCTAGTTCTGATTGTTCAGCCTGACAGGTCAAACATTTGAAATCTGCTTTTTTAACATACTTGGCTCCCATGGGATACTCCACAAAACATTATATTGTCCACAGATCAAAGCTGGTATTCATAAGATCAAAACCAAGGTGCCTGGAAATGACTCCTTAAGGATTTGATAGTTTTCCTGTAGATGAGAAGAATAATCCCTCCAAATATTTAGTGTACTCAAAAAAAGCAGTTTAAGCAAAGGAATCAGTTGTCTCTGAGACCAGACTGGATCATTTGGTAGCATAGCTGAGATCCTGCGTGCTGTCTTATGTCTGGTGACTTTTCATCATTCAGAATCTGTCATTTCTGAAGCACTAGCAAGAAAATCTCCAGCAAAAAGTCCTTAAGTTTTACCTGAAGAGCACAGATAACATTTAATTGACTCTGGAGATCCTGCTGTTTGAGTTACCTGAGGTAGAAGAGCACAGACAGGATTACTTAACAAGAAATTACTCTTAATTTAAGGAACTTCCTTTCAGGACAAAGTCCTTTGCTGGAGAAGGGGGGTCAGGGGAGGAAATAAGAACGGTCAATGTGCTTGCACCTACAGATAGAGCCAATTTCAAAAAACTGAGCACTTACAGACTCTTACTACTTTTTGTTTCCTTTTGAGTTTTCTACAGCAGGAAAAACTTCTTTCCATTCTCAAGGCTTGCTGTTATCAAAATTTAATTTCATTTGTCACCTTCATGTTTGAAAAAGCCTAGGATATACAGAAGAAACCTGCAATGATACAGTTATGAAAATTGCAGATTGTTTCCTTAAGGACCTCCATGAAAAGTCGTTAGTTTCCATGTCTGAAATTTGAAAGTGACAGATGACAGTTTTACTGCCGTGCGTAAATGCTAATATGGATAGGAACACTGAAGCCAAAAAGCAGGATGATGCCTTCATAAAAACTGCTGATATACTATAAAATGCCTAAAAAAGCCCTCCTCCCCTCTCCAAAAAAAAAAAGAAAAAAAGAAACAGAAAAAAAATACTATATATATAAAAGACTGACTGACTACCTGCTCATTCTATAGCTCTTTGTATGAGACCCTTTTTGCAGGCACAGAGTGACTTGAATTTAAATTTTTATGTGGTCTAGCAGAGTACAATTTGAAAACCTATGGCAATGGCATAACTGCAAGCAGCTCTGAAAAGGAAAGGAGGAAAAGATGGCTTTGCCAAAGGAGTGGGGAAACCTACAAATATCGAAGGACTGAAGCAAGGGCAAGGGAACAAGATAGAGCACTTCATCCAGATGTTTCATTAACGATTGCCAATCCAATTGTGTCCCTCCTCAACGTGCTAGAGGAGATTAAAAACTTTACTAGTCTTCAGGGTTTGGAGGTAAATTAATGTGAAATAGGACTTATTGGATCTGGGAATTGCACTAAAACAAAGCATAAACAGAGGGAAACTGTTACCAATAGAGGCTATTAATAACAACTGAAGTTTGGATTTTTAATTTTGGCTTTAATTTTTTTTTCAATAACTGCACCGACCGAGGAGACAAAACACATGCTGGAGAGAAAGCTAAACAGAAAGGAAAGAGAATCTACTATCATTTAAAATCTTAGTGCCTTAATTTTTCTCAGAAATGTAGGAATGGCAAGATGTAACACAACTACTTGGTTATTTCAGGATGTAAACCATAGGGGAAACAATTGAGGTACAATATTATTTTGAAAGATGTAATAACGATTTGTAACCTTACTTTAACATTTACATGCTTTTCTCTGCAAAATTTCCAGCAAAAGAAAGAGGAGAATGTGGGAGTTAGAACAGACACATATAACCCATACAAACATTCAATTCACCTCTGTTTCACTACCCTCACACTGCTTTTTAAGGTTTCCCTGAAATTACATTTCATACCTCATGATGTCAGCTTTCTAATATCTAAAAACTTTATAAAAGGGGGTTTTGCCTTCTGAATTTTGAAAACTCTTACAGAATATTTCTTGGACTATCAATACAAGTTCTTATTCCTTTTCTCTGGGTGCATCCATTGAAGAACTACATAAATGTTGAAGTATCTCACAGCCATCACAATGCTGTTCCCAGGCACAGGAAGCTTCCTTACTTCCATCCATAGAAAAATTCCTCAGGAACTCAGAATCATAGAATTACAAGATAAATCCCTCCAGAAGCTTCATTTGAGCCTTTGTGTCAGCGCTGATTTTGAGGGAATCCATTTTGTGCTTGGATGTCACACGTGGCATCCTCTCATTGATGAAGCATTCCAATCAGCAACAATGAAATATAGATACTTTACACGTATATTACCTATTAACTTAATAGTTATTAACTATTATATATTACCTATTAAGTTAACAGTTATCTATTTTTTTTGGTGAGTAACATAACAATTCTCTCTCTAGTAACTAGCCCAGAAGAACAGCAATTAGAGGTAATGGTCTAATTAGTGTTTATGCACTTCATCAAGGAGGCTGGAGTCCATTTGCTCATTGAAAATGCAATAGCTGCAAATCTGAGGAGTGAAAACCAGATTTGTTTTCTTGTGTCCCAGTGCTTTGTTTCCTCCAGGAACAATGCTCAAAAGAGCTAATGTCATGGAAATTCACACCATCACTTCATCAACATTTGGATGAGGCACAAGAGTAACAATTACACTCCAGAATTCTGTCAGGTCTTATTCCTGTTGTTTTTCAGGGCAGACACATGAAGGAAACAGTTATTTTTGAGGAGAGAACAATGAGACATTAAAATTTTATGACCACAATTTGACTTAAACCTCAGAAGCAGCAATATTCAACCCCATCTATTTCATGGTCAGGGCATCCATGCCATCCATGAGTACTCATGAAGACAATTCCTGTTGCCAGATGCACTGGGGCAAGATGCAGCCAACAAGCACCATGTAGTTTTTCTAGATTTACTTGAACTACTGGAGCAGCTAAATAGAAGAAGGCATTAACAAAATGAAAATAACCAGAGAAAGTCATCCTTGTGCCTAGAAGATAATATCATCCTGGGGCATTCACTTTAGAAGCTGGTTATAGATTCCTGTGTTGCAATCTAACAGTTGAAGGTATGCTTACAAAAATCACAGAAGTAGAAAATGGAAAAAAAAAAACAACCAAACCCTCAAATATTCCACCAAACAAAAAATCCCTTCCCCTCCAAATAGTCAGACCAAAGTGAAGAAATAATCTTAAATATTTGTCCTTCTACAACAAGTGTGGTAACACTACACAGCAACAGCACAAAGTGCTCCCCTCTCTTTTTCTCTATTTACATTCTAGAGGATGGATTTCCTGTAATGGTTCAGAAATGAAAGTTAATAGTCTATGTTTCCTTTTTTTTAATTAACTATTGATGTTAATTCTAAGATCAAAATACTGATAGAAGCAATGTTAAAAAAAGTTATGCAAGTATTACTGATTAGACTACTCATTCATTTTTAATTATAAATTGACAGGGATGTGTGCTTCCATTGTGCTTGCTTTCAGAGATTGCTACTCAATGTAGTTGAACATGGAGCATTTTCACCTTCAAATTGAATAGTTCTCCATTGTGACAAGGAATGTAAGCTACTAAAAATTTGACTGATTTTTTAAAATTCTTATTTATTTACTAATAAAACTTGAGGCAAGATTTACTGTATTTTAAGTTGTTAAGGTTAGGGTTAGTACTGAGAAAGTTTTGAAGGTGTTTTTCAATTTATTTTCAAATAATTTATTTTCTTCAGCCTAGATAAGATCCTTGAAGTCTTCATTATGCTGCTTTGCTCCAGCAAATAGCATAATAGCTTTTGCATGAGACCTTCTTATACAAGGCATGTTTTATTTGTTAAGATGAAACAGGCAGCCATGGTGGTGGAGCTGCATGTCCCACAAAGCTCCTTTCTCTCCTCTCTGCTTGGAAAACTGCTCTTTCCATGAGATGCATCTTCTCCAAGCTCATGGGAAGCCACTCCATCATTTAATAATGGAACCAACATTCAGTATCTCACTTTTCCTTAAAGAAAGTCATCCTCAGTTTTTTAGCATTTCCATTTTATAAATCTATACTAATCTTCATTTGAGGGCTGACAGGAACTACAAGATTAATCATAATTTTCCTGTATCTTCCACATCTTAAAAATGCTCCTGGAGCAAAAAAGAAATGGAAAGATGCATGCTTATAACTAACACATCAATATTCCTGCTTTTTCTTGATCCATTATCCTACTATGGCTGCTGTAATTCCTGATATTTATGATGCAATTATAATCCAGTTGCTCCCAGCAGAATAATCTTTTGTTTTTACCATATCCCCATAAATAGAGCTACATGGATGCAGCTATAAGTAGTCAGGAAATACAGTTAGAGGGGAAAAGGACCCTGGGCTGAAAGACCAAAAATATAATTTTCAAAAGCCCTGGTGGAAAAACTTCAAGGTAGAACATGTAGGATTCATCCATTCTTCTCTTTGATTCTCAGTCTTGAGTTTTGACCAAACCCAACATTTTTCTACAGATTAAGAGGACTAAACAACTTCCTGCTTGTACATCTAACAGCATTCCAGGTACTGTCTTGTGAGAGAAATTATAAATAAAGTATATCCTTAACCTGATATGTAGTTTTTGCACAGAGAGCTACTCAGCTGTTCCTCAGAGCCTTTCCCTTTCAAGCAGACATTAATTTTGCTGCCACAGAGCAAACATTCAATATTTTGCACACTGTCTTGTTTTCAGATTTATTCTCTTTGGCTTAGGGGTCTTCAATATGAGGGACATGTCCAGGAAAAAAAAAATAGGAATAGAGTCCATCCTTGAATGAAGTCCTAGTTAAAAAACAGAACAAACAAAATAAAAAAAAACCAATAAAACAACAACAAAGAGAGAACAAAAGCCTAAACCCTACAAAAAACCCCATAGCAGTGAAGAACTAACACTCAGAAATCTGCCAGACAAGCTGAAGTCCTTCACATATATTAAGTATTTTTTCCCTCACTGTAATTTTACTGAGGAAAAACAAAGTCCATTGGAAAGAAAACAGAAGAGAATATGCTGTGTCCTGCCATCCCACATGAAATATTGATGATAACTCATGTGGAAAAGACTGTGTAGTGTTGAAGTTTATCAGCACTTGACATATGATACATTCTAAATAATTAGGAATTATTGTAGGTGATAAATAGACCAGACCACAGAGTCAATAGGAAGGGTCAGTGTCACAGCAGCCCTAATCTGTGCAGGCACAATCACAAAGAAATATGTTACCAACATGAATTTCCCATTGAAAAGAACAAAGAAGAAAAAAAGCATATGCTGATACACACACAAACAGTTTTTCTTTCCAAATTAGACTTGATCCACACAGGATACCCAAAACAACAGGAAGACCCACAAAGCTGCAAATGCCTTTACACAGAGATCAAGGTTTCAGTGGCTGCAGCTCCAAAATAATTAGAACTAATTTTAAGAAAACATATGGGACTGGTAAAATCTCCTGAAATCTTTTCAGCTGTGGAATCAAAGAGTATCTTCTTACCATTTTCTATCTTTATATAACCTCTTTCTAACCTCTCCTGTCTTAATAGGAGGGTTAGGAAATTAGAGCAATTCATAGACGGGCTAATAATTTTTGAATGCCAAGTTCTATAGAAAATAAGTTTTAAATCATTAAATATACACTTTTGATATTGTTCTGCACAAAAAATTAAATAGTTTGGAATGTGCAGAGGTGCAAAGGAGCTTAGAGCTTCACTTCTGTAATTCTGAAGTGGAATGTTATCTGAATAAATATGAATTATTAAAAAATTAGATATTCTTTATGATACTTCACAAAATAGGCTGTTATGCAAATTTCCAAGAGATTGTTTAAATAGAACATGGAAACATCTGCCTGTGCATTTTTCACTGCACTTTTAAAAGGAATGTTGACTCTACAAATAGCTTCCTGTGAAATGTCCTTGTTTTTTTTTTTTACAGAAATAAGTGTTCTCAATTAAAGCCATTCTTTCCCATAAGTTATTATACAGCACTGAGTCCCATCATCGTATGTTCCCTTCTCCACAGACTCTTGGAACAGTTAATTCTCCAAAACACTTTCGATCACTGTACCATATTTATAATTTTGGGACAAGAGGGGGAAAGAACAAATTCTTGGAGTTATTTTCTAAGAACAGAAGTTACTGAACATTTTTTGGCCACAACCAAGCAATATGCCTGCACCTTTTATTCTAAATGTTATTTCCAGCACATCTTGACTCGTCAGCACAAAGGGGTAATAACTGAGTGTCAGGGATCCTTTTCAAACCGGCTTTCTTCAAAAAGTCTCTGCTCGGAGTCCCTTGACTGTGATTGTCTATAAGAGAATAATACCAGAAGGACAGAGCACTGACAGAGCAGGCACAAAGACGTGGCAGAGTGTTAAGAAGATGGAAGTGGGCACAAATCCTACAGGTGTGGACACAGCTCCCACTCGGACAGGGCTGCGGGACCAGCCACACACAGCTGCCTGCCACTGGCTAACTTGGCTGGGCCTGCTCTGTCAGCCTCCTGTACCTTCTGTGCAGCTGGCAGAGACTTGCACAGACCCTGCAAGGCTGCAGGCTGGAGCACAGGGCTTGGTGACAGACTGTTGGGGAATTTTCTTCAGACATGGCTTATTGAGAGAG
>JAHXMQ010012338.1:2573196-2584688 GCA_020466415.1 Ammodramus savannarum pratensis | reverse complement strand
TGCACGGATGGGTGGGGATGGCTCTGCTGCTGTCCCACAGCCAGAACTACAAACAGCCATGCTCTGCTTGTCTGGACACACACTCACATCTCAGCCACTCAATATTTTGAAATCTAAACCAAAACCTCCAGAAAGATGTATGGGATCAGTGCAGTTGTGTGCAATTCACGGGTGGGGACTTTTTGTGCATTTTAGTTTGAATTTTCATTTCCCAGGCAGTTACAGCTATTGCTAAATCAGCACAAGAGAGGTTCAACATAATTATTTGCCATCTCTCAGGCTGCCTAATCCCCCGAGTGAGGGGGCAGGCCTGTTGTGCAGCCCTAGGAAGATAGGGGAGTGAGAGCCTTCTGGCAGCAGATCAAAGAGTTACCCTGCTAGCTTGAAATGCTTAAAAGTCAGAATCATCCAGTGCTTTCATTAAGGCAGTGAAGGTTTTTCCTGTTCTGCCTCTTAGCTGGCCATTGAGTTGACTCTGCTGATGGCCTGAGGGAGGCACAAGTCAGGAGAAAAGGAGGATATACACAAGGAAACCTGTCTTTCCATCCATCAGAGAAAAAAAAACATCAGCCAGCGATGGTTTCGCAAACCAGCCATTTATTGACATGAAATTTGTACAGCTCTGCACTTATTTGGCTGCTGCTTTAAAAGCAAGTTGCAGCATTTTGTCCTTCTTGTTTTGAAGCATGCAGTGGCTGCAGATGCCCAGGGGTTGACACAGGACAGGCTGCCAGGTGGGCTCTGTGAGGAGGGGCTGGCATCGCCCCACGACGGACAGGGATGGCTCCAGACAGCCCAGCACAGGGCACAGCTGAGCCCACAGCTCAGCTCTTCCCACAGGGAAAGCCTGGGTAGGGAAAGGCAGAGCACAGCTCAGAGCCAAGGGTGAGGGGAAAAACGTGACAAACAGCAGAGGCAGCACACGCCAAAGGCAGCAAAGGAGGAGATGTTCATCTGGTGCCCAAGCAGAGGATTCACTCCAGGCTGTAGAACACTCACGTGTGTAGAGGGGAAATCTGTGAAAGGGAAGAAGTTTCAGGGAAATCTCTGTGCTGACCATACCCTCTGTACAATGCCCTGCAGGCTGCTCAGGGCTGAATGCAGAGAATTTGGGAACCAAGGACTGATGCTGAACCTGAGAAGGGGCAGCATGCAGAGAAGCTGGTTTTGCTTTTGTTTTTGTCTTTGTTTCTCAACCTCTATTTTTTCCTTATCATTATACATTTATTTTCCCAAGCCAAGGCTATTTTGCTTGTGTCTTACCAGGGTAAAACACCTTGCTGTCTTTCCCCTCCTGTGCTGTCCCTGTCCTGCTTATTTGTCCCCTTATGATGGGGACAAATGGTGGGCATTTCCAGCCGAGGCTGATCCAACACCACACAGATGTTATGGTCACGTTGCTCTGCACAGTGAAAAGGCTTCACAGAGCTTACACAGGCTTTACAAATTTGATTTGGGTAAAGAGCAGTATAAGGGAACCCTTCAGGAATGCTTTTGAAAAATGCATGGAAAAATCTAGATGAAAAGTATGGTGCAATATTGAGATTCCCTGTAGGTTGGGAAAAAGTTAGTTAGATCTTCATTGCTAACACATGCTAAGCAGTGCAGTTTTAGGCTCAGAACCTCTCTTGTTCATGCAAAGATGTGCATGCTACATGCAAGAGCACACTGGATTCAAAGCACAATCCTCCAAGCAGCACTTTTCAATACACCTTGTGTGTGTATGAATGACTTCTCAAGGTAGAGTGAGAACTCCTGTTTTATAACAAATAACATCCTCTATTCAATGAGATTATAAAGAGAAATCAATGAATTCACATCCATAAATTCTGGACCAGAAAAAAAGGGAGATCAGAACTGTGCAAACTGGGCATGACACAATCCATGGTAATTTATGATAATTTATAAGGCCATATGTCAAGTCATACTTAGAAATTAAGGTAGCACAGCCTCTAGAGTGAAAAAGCCACTCCACTGCACTTTGATTGCTTGATAGTGATAGATGAAAGCTAGAAAATATGGCCAGCACATTTCATGTATCATACTGCAGATTGATGCATGCACATACTGCACTTTGGAAAGCATCCACAGTATTTTTGTCCCATGATAAAACAATCTAGGAGCCCTTTGCCCTACTGTATATCAAGATAAATTGTGACAAGTAAAGCTAACATCAAACAAACAAATGGCTTATTTCTAAACATTTAGCACATCTCCATGAAGGGAATCCATCAGGATATTGAAAATTCATATAGGATTCCATTGAGCCATGTGCAATAATCACATGCTTTTTTTTTTTTTTTTTTTTTTTTTTTTTTTTTTTTTTTTTTTTTGTTCCTTTAAATGCACAGCTGTCTAATTGAGCATTAACAATCTAATAAGGTACACAACAGGACCTGAAATGCAACTTTTCTTTCAGGCCCAG
Organism: Ammodramus savannarum pratensis; assembly: GCA_020466415.1. NCBI lineage: Eukaryota > Metazoa > Chordata > Aves > Passeriformes > Passerellidae > Ammodramus > Ammodramus savannarum. The sequence goes on along the minus strand of JAHXMQ010012338.1, from coordinate 2,582,263 downwards.
CAGTGCACAGGTTCTGTATCAGTCCCAGCTTTTCAATTAGATCATAATTATAACATGCCTCATTTAGAGCTACAGGAACCCTGACCTTGTCAACAGTACTGGACCATAACGTGTCTGTCTTAATTAGGTCTGATTAGTTCTGGGCCCAGGTTTCATTGTGAATCTCAGCTCTGCTAAGAACTGCTCATCTGTTTGGCAGCTGAGGGTTTTCCATCACCCTGCATGGATGTGCCTGGCTCTTCCCAACTCTCCTGGGACAGCAGGACACTTTTGCTGGGCCCTCAGAATAAGGAAAATTATGGAAAGTAAGGAAAAAGGGGTAGAAGAGAAGTCTTTGCTTTATGGGTGATTTCATGCCTTATCACTATGTATTATTAGGGCAATTTCATACATTTTCACTACGTGTAATTAGGGCAATTACTGCTTAAAAAATACAGCAGCAAGTCACATACTGGGGAAAAAAGGAAGGATTTTTTGTAAAAAGTAATCACAGATATGCTGAGATTGAAGACACATGGCAACAAAAGATCACATGCACCATCTATGAGTGACAGAAAAGCGCACAAATGAATGGCGTTGCATTTTAGTGTTTTGTTATTGTTTAGGGAGCTGTTGGCTTGTGGTTTTGGTTTTTTTCCCATTTTTTCTGCCCTTTTTTAACATCAATATCAATACAAACTACAGCAATAAAATTCTAGAGTTATTTCTCTGCTGCATTGTTTTGAGCATATTTAAAATCTTATAATTTATAACCCCCTTTGTTTTCTATAATGATTTAATCTAACCTGGAGTTTTTACAACACACAATTGATACAAACAAGAGAAATCATCCTTTTTAATACCCTTCTAAATTGTAGAGGCTGATTTTTCTTCTGTATCATTTTTTCCGGGTGATATTGAAAGACCAGTATGATTTTTCCTCTTATTGAGACAGTTGTATTGACAACTATAACAGGCATTTCCTCAGAATTAGGACTCTACACCAAAAGCCCTATTTCCATAATTAACTTTCATAGCAATGTGCACTAACGAAAAACTAGCAAATCTCAAAAACTTACTTCACAAAAAATCCTGCTGCAATTTTGTGCTGTTAAAATTTTTTCCATATCCAACCACCCCGACTGCAAATCCCCCCTTCTTAACTCCCACAGTGATTCTCATGTACTGGCTGTAATTGCAGTGGAAAGCTGAAAAGTCCTCAGCACTATAAATACAGACTTCAGAAGCTGTCACTGCGTACAATACGCCCACAAATCCATTGGCTAGGAGAGGCATTTCCAAGAGCTCCCACTATTGTCAAAAATACAGACTTTTATTTGAATAAAGAGACAGTTCAGGCCCCTCACAGAATACCTGTCTGTGCTACAGAAAAGCAGTATTTTCAGACAGGAGATGTAGTTTCCAAACCTCACTCTCTGCACATCTCCTGCTCTTAGGAAATTAAGAGAAACATCCTATGTGATATGGGATTGTTTTACATTCATTCTGTATCACAGCAAGAGTAATTAGCATCCAGATATAGCTAATTTAGCATGAATTCTCTAGGTTTGTAAAAGTTAGGAGTATCTGAATAACTTCTCTTGGTCCACTTCTTCTATCAGAAAACATACTGCTCTAACTAAAGTTTAAGAATTAATAAAAGTTGCACAAAGACATTTGAAGCCAGAAGTAATCAATACCTAAGTCAGCATAAGATATTGGATCAGGGTAAAACTAATTTGTTTTTAAAAACCCACAAATAATAGTAAATACTTCACTATCAAGGCCACATGAAGCTGAATTTAAAAGCCTGAATTTTCTTAATTTTGGTTTCTTCATAAATCTACTCTTTCTGTTGGTGGGCTTTCTGTCCTCTATCCATCACAATAGGTGCTGCAGGAAGTACAAAAAGCTCAAATACAAAACTTCCATCACTATAGCTCCCAGAAGCCCATCTTGTTTTAAATATAAAAACATTGAGCAGGAAGTAAGGAAGAGAAGTATTTAAACTACTACTGGAGTATCTGTATAAAAAGAATTAAAATAAAGCAACTGAACTGCAAGGGTTGTAGACATGTTAAACAGTAATTACAGTTTGGCTACTGACCTAAGTGACTTGCAAATGCTAATTTAGGGAAAATTTTAATCTTATTTGCATTAAAGAGGTCACTATTAAAATATCTACAAATTATTTAACAAGTAGTTACACAAAGATAATATTTATTAGGTATTAAATACACAGAATGCCATGGTAATATTTGAATGTTTACCGCAGTGAATAAATATGAATCATTGTACATCTGTGGAGATTTCTGCCTGCTCTCTATTAAGAGTGTCATAATGTTTGCAGAAACAGAATATTTACCAGACTCCATGCATGGAACTTACTATAAATTAACACAAATCTATTTTGAATAATGAGATCACCAATTTTGCCAAACATTGCTGTAAGCATTAAAAGTTAAATAAGTCACTGTATCAAGATACTGCAACATCACCACAGGAAGTATCATAAAAACAGAAAGACCTTTCCCAAGTTTTATGCAATACATTTGCCATTAATAATAGAAAAAAAAATATTTCCATGGAAAGATCCATGTGTTTTGCTTAATAAACTCTAAATAAAAATGATCATTATAAATCACTGGGAATTATTTTCTTGAATTTATATTAACCAACAAAATACGGTACAAGTTCATACTCAACCCAGAACTCACACTGTAACTGTCAGTTTATTTCTCTACATCCCTTTTGGTTCTGTTGAAACTTCAGCAGTATTGTTTTCCACGCATTCTAAATTTCAGCTGGCAGTGCCATGTTCAAGCACTTAATGCTCTAACAGCAGTTCACAATCACAGAACGGTGGCGATTGGAAGGGACCTCTCAAGACGATCTACAACAACTCTGGGCAGCCTAAGTGCTTTGTCACCCACAAACAACAAAAACCCCCACCCAAACCCCCCCAAAAACATAACAAAAACACCGCCAACAAATACATTCTTTATACTCAGAAGGCACTCCCTGTGTTTCAGTTTGCACCAGTTACTCCTTGTCTCATCCTTTCCTCTTGACACCCACTTTTCAGAAACTGGCACACATTGATGGGATCCAGGCTAAACAGCTCCAGCTCCCTCAGTCTCTCCTCATAAGAGATGTTCCCATTCCCCAACCACTTTCCACTGGACTCCCTCCAGAAATTCCTCATATTTCTCATGCTGAGGAGCCCAGAGCTCAACACAGCACTGCAGGAACCTCTCCAGGGGTGAGCAGAGGGGCAGAATCACCTCCCTGACCTGCTGGTACTGCTCTCCCTAACACACCTCATCATATCATTGCATTTCTTGACCACAAGGACACCCTGCTGGCTTATGGAGAGCTTGGTGTCCCCCAGGACCAGGTTTTTCTCCACATGGCTGTTTTCTTGTCATCCCCCAACCTTTACTGGTGGCTGGGCTTATTCTTCCCCAGCTTCAGGACCCTGAGCTTGCTGAATTCCATGGGGTTCCTCTCTGCCCATGGTCCAGCCTATCCAGGTGTTCCTCAATGGCAGCATGGCCTTCTGGTGCATCAGCCACTCTTCCCAGTTTTGCAGCAAACCTAATGCAGGTTTGGGGACTCTCTGTCACCTCATCCAGGTCACTGAGGAATAAATGGAAGAGGACTGGACCCAGGAATGCCCCTCAGGGAACGCTGCTAACCTCAACAGGACTCTGTGCTGCTGATCACAAGCCAATAAAAAACAAGTCTGCCAGAAGAAAGAACACAAGGTTTGTCAATAAAAACTTTCAGAGCTATCTTTGAAGGCAGCACACTGGACAGACACATGCTAAATCCAAAGTAAAGAAAGTGAATTTGGAAGTATGAATGTCTTATGTCTGGACAAACAGGTGAGAGCTATTGAGAATATGGGATAAACATTGAGCTATTCCATCACCTATTCCTACAACACATTATCTGCAGGTTTGGCACTGACCAGGCAAGGAGGGTGGATGTCAGAAGCTAGAACGGCAGCAAAGAATTTAGTCCTGCAGACTCTACCATCCCTTTTGAAAGTGTAATCATTGTCCCATTTGGATAAAATTCCACTCAATGGTGAAAATGAACAATTATGAAAAGGTTTCTTCCTGTCCCCAGTGACACAAATATTTGGCACAGCAATAGGCAGGGATGTGGGGGGAGAAATGTGGGGATCAAATATACAGAATTTTTTTTCTTTTTATTCCCTTTAAGGTAAGTCAAAACCACAGTTAAGCTATTAAAATTGCCTATGAACTACTGAAGCAAGAAAACATCTTGATGACAAAATAAATTAGAACAGTACTGTCAATTTCTCTCCACAGTTAGCTTAAAATATTCCAAGAATTACCATTAGGAAATGCCAAGCCTCTTTTCCTTATTACTGTTGTCATCATCTCTTCCATTCCCCCAGCATTCCCTCTCCCTTTCTTCCCTACCCACATAAAAACACAAATGCAAAAGTAAAGAAGTCATCTCCAGCCAAAAGCTCAAAACCATGCTGGCTACATCTAAATACACTTTTCAATGAAAAGAAATTCCTAAAATGTAGGAGAGGGCAGGCATATCTGGGTTTTAATTTGTATTCTTTGAGGGTTTTCTGTTATTTGCTTTTGTTTAGTTGTTGTTAGTTTGGGGTTTTTTTAAACACAAGGCTGATCATGAAAATGTGTTTTAATCCATAACATGGTGCATAAAATAAATTCAGATGTGTTTTAAATGTTAATGAGTTGTTAGATTTATATATTGCTGCTCTCAATGTTATCCCCCCAAATTGGATGCCAGGCTTCATCTATGTAAATATAGAGCAAAAATAAAACTGATCCATCATAAGGGAAATTAAATTGTCCCTAAAATATAAGGACTTCTGGAACTGATGAGGAAGAGAGAGTTCTGACAGTCAGATAGATTAATAGCGTGATAATAAATTAAACATAAACCTCCAATCCCAGCTGTCTGTGATCTAATGGTCACTCAGGGACATTGCAGAGCTTTAACATCTGGTGCAAAGAGGGCAAAATTGCCACTACACTGGCCTTTCACCTTCTCAAGGCACTGGGATTGCATATGGCACAGTTGCATGTGTGCCAGATGCTCATTCAAAATGTGCAACAAACTCTTCCTAGCAAGCCTAAAGTTTAAGCGACTTTAGTCCAAAGTAAATCACAGTGATTTTTAAAGAAAACAAAACAAGAATATCACTTTTTCCATATAATATTTCTGAATTTGGAGATCTACACTTAGATTAAGAGAGGCACTTGTTTTCCTCCAGGTCAAATGAGAGGGCTGGCCCTTAAATCCTGGGAAAAAGCTTTGAAAAGCATTGTATAACAACAGTCAGGTCTCTCCAGCACAATTTCAGTATATCCCTTTCAAATGAAAATGGCTATGCTTGAAAGCACAAAGTTGCAATTTAAAAATCTAATGCCACAGCATACAAAAATAATGACGTCCAAACCAATAAAAATGTAAATCCAAATATAATGGGAGATTAAATACATAGGGAAATTAACATGAAAGAAAATGTTATCTTTCATACAATATATTATGTTTTACTCTTTGTTAACATTTGGGAAAAGAAATGTGTGTAAAAGATTTACTGACAATACACTGTAATATATCTTTATATTCAGTAGTTCTGCAGCATTTAATTTTCATATAATGGCTTATTTCTGTTCACCACCCAAATTATAACTTGTATCAGCATGACAATACTATATCAGACTAGAAGTACTTGTCTTGAATAAGTCTGATTTTCATCAATAAGCATGGGAATATTACAAGCTTTTGTCTTTCATGGTTTTCTTTTTCCTTCTTTTCTTAAAACTGTGTATTTTTTGGAATATCTTATTACTCAAGCTCTCCTTTATTATTTAGCCAAAAATTGATTGATTTTCTAACTATTAATACTTATAACAATCTAATTCAGCTCAGGAAGTAGAAACTAGCTAGACACAACAGTAAATTCTTAACAATGCCTTCCCAAGCTGAACAAACAGATGCCACCCCTACAAGTCCATGAGCATTTTGTAGTACATGGCAATGGGAATCTGTTTCAAACATGCTTCTGGATGGGCATGACTTCTGTGAGAACTTCATGCACAATTGACTTCATGGAAAAAGTAGCCTAATTCTATGTAAATCTTTCCAGAAATCGCATAAAAGCTCAATTTGTTTTCTCATTATGAGTTTTCTTCTTGTCATTTATTGCCTTATTTGTACAGCACCTTACATAATGAAAATACATTGGGCCTAGGTAACCATCTGTAATACCACATTATGAAAAGAAATCCAAACATTTTCTGTTCCTGAAGAACTGCAGACAATTGTGGGACTGTTTGCTTCCATGCCAAGACAGGTGTTAAGACAGGCATTTTGTTAATCATGCCAAATATCAAGCTTTTATGCTTGCAAGATTGTGAAATCACCAGAACTTGACTCCTCCAAACAGGAGGGATGGATTTGTTACTCTTCCTCCTTTTAGAGGGGGATGATGAGAGGAAGGGATAGTTACAAAACTGTAATTATTGAATTAGGACCTTTTAGGAGACTGTACCCTACATTATTAACCTGTTTTGTTTTTTTTTTCTTCCTTCCTGTGCAAACACAAAAAATTCAGAAGCCTTAAAAAAAAACAACAAAAAAACAAAAACAAAAACCATTTCAAAACCATCTTCCCCCAAAAGCCTAATACAGCACAGTACACATGAAAAGTGGGCCTATTTGACTCAGTAACTATGAACCAAACTCAATTTTGTTACAAATGTAGTTAATCTCTAATTCTAAAAGTTATCAATTATAGTTCAATACAACACTGTTCTGCATCACTATCAGAAATTAACACAGGCATACAACTTCCCCATACTGCTCAGTTTTTTACATGTTTATCACCGTGGGCCATCATCCCCTCAAAATCAAAGATGGAGGCTTCAGCATTGACAAGACAGAGGTGACCATTAATCAAATAATGATTTTACAATTATTATGCATTATCCTCGGAGATCTTGCAGCACTGTCTAAAGTATGTTTTGCATTTAATATTTTAAAATCAGTATGTTCAAAAGCAAATGTCATACAACTGAAGACAAAAATTTGAGGAAAGTATATTTCAAACTGGAAGACATTTAAACTGACTTCCAAATTTATTCTCCATTATTTGAAATCACTCAAGTAGAATTCTACCAGACTAGCTGGGTTTTCTCAGCAAGAATATATTCTGACCTGAACCACAAAAGCAAACAATTTCATATTGAAAATAGGAAGGGAAGGAGCTGCCATGGCAATTAAAACCAAACAAGTTTTTACCATCTCTTGTTGGGTTTTATTTTATTCTTGGTTTATGGTTTCTTGTGGAATCATATTAATAAGGGAATGCTTTGCATATAAGCTAAATGCATGAGACAACATCTGGATGTTACATTCCGTGCAACAGCATTTGCAGAAATGGGCTGCTGGGTTGGATCTCCCTCATGGTGAGACTCTCCACTTTATTTTACTATTGGGCTCCTATTTAAAAATGCCTAGGCAAACAACATGCATATATGAGTTGAAGGATATACAAGAAGGTAGCAACTTTTCTCCTTTTATATGTTTGTGTTACATTAAGAAAAAATAGATCTATACTACATTTAGTGTACTGTAGGGCACCTCAAGAAGGGTGACAAATGTTAGTGAATTTCTACTATCATGCATTTTTGCTTAGCCATTTGACTTCCATGTGACTTACTAACTGCAGTAAATAAAAAAGTTTGAATGCTTCTGGATTACATACCCTACTCAACATAATCCTTCAAAACAGAGAATCAAGACAGCAAAATGAGAATATGTCCAATTAGGAACAGTTTCTCACTACAACTGCTGCAAATATTTGGTCAATTTTTATGCCATTATGGCTGTTCTACCAGAAGATAATGAAAACTTTATGACTTCCTAAAAATTAGCTATTTCTTCCTAAAAATTAGCTACCCTTTAAGCTTTCAGGTACATAATGTATTTCCAAAAACTACTCTCAAATCAAAATTTACAGTCCCTTTTCAGAGATTTTTTAGATACAAATACTAGAAGCAATAAAATGCTTTAGTGGTTGACTAACACTGATCTGTTTGGTGTTTTTTAACTATTATTGAGTTTACTTTAATCTTCATACTCAGACATTTCCATTATGAAAATGCAGATATTTCTGAAAAGCAAATCAGGGAATGGGGAGTGTAATTACAACAATAGGAAAAACAGAAATAATGTAATTTGGGCTTGACAGCAGCTTCCTCCCTTACAGACCTCAAGGTATTTGGTTTTGATGCTCCTGTTGGAGCATAACCTAGTGACTAATCAGCACCTTTACAGGAACAGCCTGAAAGAGATGGGGGAATCAGGGATCTCAAGGAAACCAAACAGAAACCCACTGTGCATTGTAAAACAATTTTTATCAGTCATCTGATTATGGAAGGACAGCATGGAAATATGTAGATGTTAAGGATACAATATGTGAACTAGCATATCTCCATGCCCTCATATTTAGCTTCAGTATGATTTCAAAGCCACCACTCCAACCTTGCCTTTCTATTTCTGCTTGCATTGCCATCGGGCATCCGAAGCTTTACTACAATCAACATGGCACACTTGAACAGAGAAACACATCATTTTCCAAAGTTTGTTGGGGGGGAAATAAAAAGAAGAAACAAAAGGTGCTGTGCTAGCTGAGAAGCATGTAAGAACCTGGATGAGAACTTTAGGTACGTGTGTGAAGAGCAAATACTACACTTAGGTACAAACAGGTGATCATAACAAAGAGCTACCACAGCTTAGCGAGCTATTATTTGTTAGTGAGCAATAATTCCTGAGCACACACAAGCTCCCAGCCTGCTCCCAGTACAAAGGGTGGTGCTCTCACCACGGGACATGCACTGGCAGGCCTGCGCTCAGCCTGACACGGGGCTCACTGCTGACCTCTCAGCTAGGAATGATCCCTCATTGACGTGAGAACATCGTGTCAGAGCTTGTGCGCTCCGGCGGGCACACTTAAGCACATCCCTTGATCTTTGAGGTACATTGTTGGGAATTTAGCTGACTAGAG
>JAHXMQ010012338.1:2544814-2573096 GCA_020466415.1 Ammodramus savannarum pratensis | reverse complement strand
AAGCAAAACAAGATCACAATCAGAGGTGTCTCAACCCTGCCATTTGCCAACAAAGGGGTCAATTTGCCCTGAACGTAGAGTACCAATACATTTCTCTCTGAATTGTCCCCCTCTCAAAAGAAAGAAAACAAAAAGTTAACGTGCGGCTATATGAATACTAAAATCACAAGGAACAAGAGAGCTGTTGAAAACAAGATGTTTTACTTTGTGTGCTCCTAACATCTTTATAATCATAAGAAAGAAAGATATTTCATAATTAAAACTCTTTACTGTGGGAAAACTGGTGTTTAGTTATTACTTTTATTTCAGTCAATAAAAAAAGTGATGCCATATCTTTTTGATCTTATTTGCCCTCAGATTAACTGCTGAGAGTTTAGTTGCAAATACTGTACATGAATTTTGGAACTTTTGATACAGATTAAGTAATTTATTGTTTTTTTTAAGAAATGGAAGAGCATAATAAAATTCACTTATACATTCCACTCACACACAGTAATGCCATCAATAATACATGCCCAGAGACTTTTGGGTTTCTATTTTATGCACTATGAAGAACCACTTCTTGTATATTTATTGTAAGCAGGATACTTAAAACCAGAAACTTTTCAGGAAATCTAATTTTTTCCCTCCTTTCCATTTGACCTGTTTGTATTTCTTCTCAGAGGCCTTCAGCTTTTGCTGGTACAGATTGTTTCCAGGGCCCAGCCCATACCTGCTCTTCCCACAAAAAAATACAGCATCACGAAAATTTAGACTTAATCCTCAAAGAAAAATTAAACAGCATTAGCAACAGCCACCTGGCCTTCTCAGAGGTGAAGGTACTTGGAGGTTTAAACATATCTGTCTTTCATTGCAGAACTGGCAGGGTTGGGACTCCTCCTCCTCAACACACAGAGAAGGCAAATATCACCACACATCAGGAATAAACACATGCATTTAAAATGTAAAGCTGCTCACCACACTGGCTGTTGGGATTGCACCTCTCCAACACTCATTTCTTGGTGTAAACAGAGAACAAGTTAAGCTGGATCCTAGGCGTGGCCTGAATAGTTTTGCACACAGCTTTTTGTTTTGCCACACAGCTTCATTTGCATTTTTAACTTCACAGAGCTCCTTAGCACTAATATTTATTTTAAATGGTTTATTGAAAGCAGATTTTCTTAAAGGTGTTTACAGTCAAGTTTATTATCAATGCACACTACTAACCTACTGTTGATTATTCAGATGTTAGTCACAAAATTTGTCTTAAGCCTCTCAATTCCTGGACAACTGTCTAAAGTTTGAGGTAAACAGAGAATCTGAAATTTTCAGAATGTTTTCCTGGGGAGAAGAGAATGGAGAAATTACTTCTAGCACATAGACCATATGATATATTTAGAACATCCATAAATAATGGCATGAAGTACTTTAATTATCATTTATGATTGTTAATATTACTGATTTCCTGGTGCCTTCTTCAATCTTCTGCTTTGTGAGACATGTACCATTTCTTCCACTGTAAACCCTGCTTACTAGCACTGGGACCAACAATTGGCCATTAAGTTCTAAAAGATTAGAAATACTTTATATGAGTGAATTTCCCTTCAAGAAAGAAAGAGCCCTCAGTCAATAACAAACCTGGAAGGAGTTATGCAGCAGGCCTGTGTGTTAACCAGAAACAGACATCAGAAATCTTACAGCTGCTTGTATACATGGGATTACTTTATGGGCAGCCATAATTTTTATTCACAGAGGTTACTTCCCAATAGACAAATGAATTAAAGAAAATTGCATTCTATTAACTATTCTTCTTCCACTACTGAATTCAAGAAATTCCATCTTTATCTGCTAAAGTACTTCCAAAATAATAGAAAAAACCAACTCAAACAGCATTAACATCCAAACCTAAAAAATTTTCTTTTTCCTAATTCCCGACCCCATATGGGGGCTGATTTAATGTAAACTAAATACGTAAGTAATAACTATAATAAGTCTTCAACCATCAAGTAATGTTAAAAAAAATAAAATCAGGAATTAAATAATTTCATTTGATTGTTTTCATGAGAACCTAACATTTGTATCATGGGAAAACCAAACCACAAATGTGCACACTGGGAAGTATTTCCAAAGTCAGTGATAGTATAACCTAAACAACAGTGCACAATTATTTAGGGCTGTCTTTAAGACCCAAGAGGGAAGTTATTTAAAAATAATTTTTCCTCAGTGCACCTTCTGGATCTTTTGCTCACTAAAAAAGAAGAAAAAAAGTTCTTATAACCTCTTTGTTCCTACAACACTACTCACATTCTTTACAAACAAATTATTTTGGACACACTTACTGTAGTATTTCTAATGCTGTTAAAAGTCTTTGGCATTTGGGGGGCTTATTTGTTAAGATCAGAGCAAATTTTGTGAGGTTTTAAAATTTATATGAGGTTCCTAAAGAAAAAAAAATCAGCAGGAAAGTTTTATAATGAAGATTTTTTTCAGTCAAAAATATAGTTTCACCTTCAAAATCTATATCTGATAAGAATGAAGTAATAAAATACTTGCTTTTTTAGAAGAAAATTTTTATATGTCTGCTTCAGCACACATCCACAGTCAGGTACATATTGACTAGGTTTTAGCACATCCTTTATTGTGGAATAATATTTCTACAGATGTAAAAAATTATTTTATACTATTTCTATCACGTTCCAATTTCCTATACAATAAAATAAAACAAAACCAATACAAATGTTCCTAAACAGTATAATTTTCTCAGGTTTAAAATGTCCTTCATCACAGACAGAAAATGATAACCAGCAGAGATAAGGATGGAGAATTTCTGCATTTGGCAAGCAGCAAGAATATTCAGTCTCTAGGTGTTTCATTACTGGTGTCCATAAAATCTGAGGAGATCATGAAAGGTAGAAAATAAAAAAAGCAGGAGAGGCGAGGCAAAGCTGCTTGCTGCAATCACTAATTTTTGCTACTTTTCTACACATCAGAAACTGCACAAGCAAATGTGTACCAGGACCCACAGGAAGGGGAAAAAAAAGAAGAAAAAAGTGTAAGGCATAGGTCAGTGGGCTATGAGCACTGCCAGTAGTGCACAGCTCCAGGCTGGGCAAGACACCTCAGCGTGGCAGCTCAGAGGCCACAGCTGCCTCTAAAGCCACAGATAATTGCTTGGATACACAGGTGGATTGTTACAGATATAGTTACAGCTATTTCCTCCTGGAGAACCACTACAGCCAACTGAGATGTTAACCTGGTGCTCAGAATGACCAGACACCCAAAACAATGTGTCATTTGATTTTTCAAAGGGAACTCATATTTTTTTAATTGTTCCAAGAGTCTCTTCCAAACTTTGGCTTCAGTCATGTCCCAAAGTCCATTTTCCACTCCTAAGCTATTTCTAACAGGAAGAACATTCATCTCAATAGGATAGGTTAATAGGATTTCTCTTCTGACCAGCTGCATACACAGGCTGAATGAAATGAAGAATTTTTTTTGCATGATGCATGATCTAAAACATATTTTCACATCAAGTCATAAGCTGGGCTGTTTGCTACCTGTACTTTCTTAAGCCAAATTATAAACCACTTTCTGCAGTTATATTCAATGTCACATGGTATCAGCCTGCAGCTCAGAAACTTTCCTGATCCTTCCCTGCAAACAAGACATTTTAATGAACTGATAGCTCATCATCTCTAAAGCAGGATATCGGAAGCTGTCTTGAGCTCTGTCTTTTTGGCTACAAGACTGCTTTTTAAGCCTGAAAACTTGGCTGCATTAAGTACAGTCCAATATTGTTTTAACTTCCTGCCTAGTTCCTTTAATAGATTTCCCTGAATAGAAGCAAATAAATGAAGAAATAATTTGCAGCAAAACGTACACAATTAATACAAAAATTTCCTATTGTGCACAGCTTCACAGAGGAAGCCCTTGCTGATATATTGCTTGCAAATAACTTCAAATTAAAAATTACCCCTGTAAGGGCTAATGGATTATTTGAGCAACTAACTGTACACGTGACAGAATAGGCTGCTTTATTTAAAATTAGTAGGCTAAGACAAGGTACTTCAAATACCGTGAGTGTGCATCTAATAGAAAGCACTGAAATTTTAGTTTTAGACTCCTCCCTCATCTAGATTTAGTTGTAGTACACAGTCATCAATAAACTGCATTGCAGAACCTATTGTTTTCTACAGTTGTTACGAGTCCCTTTATTTTCCATAGAGAAAATGAACTGTCATAATGGGCACAAACAAGATCTCCCACAAAGCAGAAACCCACTCATTAGGCATGGAGTTGTTCAGTAAATATCATTAAATCCAGAGGCTTATATCAAACACCTCTCAACTACAAGTGCAGGAAACAATCAGATAAAAGGAAAAAAAAAAACAAACCTGAACAACTCTGGCAAGGTACAGTAAAAACTGTTTTGCTCATTGTAGATGATGAGAAAAACCTAATTCACTTGAGAGTCAGGCTGAAATAAAAAGGTGGTTTTTTTCTCCTTTGGTGGACATGAATCAGAACTCTTTGTGAAAGCTTGTGAGGATGGTGCTCCTGAGTTCCCTCTGTAATCAGGAGAGAAACAGCCCTAATCACGTCCAGGAGAGCTTCTCCCCAGCTGCTTTGAAAGAGATGGATCCTGCCCTTGGAGGCCATTAAGCACGAGCACTTCCTGAGCAGAGTGACCTCCTGGACCTGGAGCAGCCCAGCTCCTGGGGTGAGCTGCAGGACCTGCGCCCCGTGGGGCACAAGGAACATTCCAGGCTCCTAACTCTGCTCCAAAAACAAAAGCAAGGCTGCAGTTAGGCATTAAAGGCAAGGGTGATGTATGAGGAGGAGTCGGCGCCTCAGCTCTCTGGTCATAGTTAGCGCGGTAATATAAAATTGCAGCAGTGTCCTGTATGCATTGCAGTAGTCCTGCAAATAATTTTCCCTGCTAGGAACAAGAATTCAGGCACATTAAACCTGTTCTGTGATATTAAAAAAAAAAACAAAACAAACTACTTCCTTATTCAATATTTGAATGGAAAGGCAGTAATGTAACAGGCAATCCCACATGACATGATTTACTGTCCTGCAAAAATCTCCATTTCCAGCACCACATGGAAGATCATCAGAGCCATTTCTTGAAATCCTTTTTTTTTATTTTGTACATCAGCCATCGCCATGGACTGATGGGGATTTCCAAGACAGGCTCTCAAATCCCAGTCACTGTGTTGTTGGAGTTATTTCTGTGAGGACTGATGGCAGTACAAGACTGCATTTTGCCCTCTTTTCTATTATGTGTATATAGACTACCTCCATCTGGTACAAAAATCAGGGTATAAATGTTATTATCCGAAGTGCAGCAAGGTGACTGTGAACAAGACTCCAGTGGTTTAAGTATCAAAGTCTGCCACTGCTGAAAGTGATCTGACCTATGATAAAAGAGGCCTTGGTTCCTTCTGGGGTATGGAGTTCAGCAGTTTTTCATATCACAGGTTCTACTCTTTCCCAGAGCACTGATTTTAAACAAAGGAAATGTTACAATCTGATATTGTGCTTATCACTCAGTAACATCCCTTTGATAAGCACATTGTCCTTGAAAAGAATAACGCCAAGTAAAAAGCTGAATATTATAGAATGTGTAATATTATCTTGCTATAACACAATATTTTAAATCATAGAAGAACAGTTTCAAAAATAGGAAGGAATTTTAGTTGGGCAAAGATCATAACTGCTCCATTTTCCTTAAAACATACAAAGCTCAAGTAGAATTTAATTGAGAGCTATAAGAGAACTCCCAATGAAAATCAGCAGGAGACAAACAGATAGAAGAAAATTACTGTGCACATTGAACCTTGTCGTACAGATGCCCATGAAAAAAACCTTTATGGCAGCTATTACATAAAAGTAGTTCTTCTTCAAGATGTCCAAATGGTTTTGCTGGAGTGCCCTCTCGCACTTTGGAAAATACATATCAAAACAGTATTTTAGTATGTTCTCCTATATTCCACTGTTCTAACAAAGTCTTCAGCATTTTGACTTAAAGAAACAGTAGGAATGAAAAAAACCAAACACCACTGCATATAAATCTCTGGAAAAATATACAACCTATGGAAAAAAAATAATAAAGGATATTCTGGAGGGATTTAGACATTCAGAGTCACATGGTAAAAATCCACAGCCACCCAATCTGGGTGTAATTGAGCTTATCCAAATCAGCTTTGGAGAAAAGCTAAAAGTCAAACAGGACTCCAAAAGCTCCTGTTTAAAAAAGAAATGCCTTCTGCATACATTATGGTAATCCTTTACACAATGTGTGATCTTGTATTCTCCAATCAGATACAGGGGATTATTATTTATTCAGACAAGGAACAATGCACAATTGCAAAAAAAAGGCAAATATTTAAGTTCTCAGCCCCTTACATATAAACCTGCCTATCAGGTTGTATCCTTGATTTAGAACAAGATCAACTTGCTTTAGGTTCTGCTCAACCCACGCTAAAATTACTTGATAATAAGGCAGTAATTTGTTTGCCTGTTCAGCATTTTAAGAGAGATTAATCTGCTAGTGACATTTAATGGAAATTAAATCACAGGCATATTACAGGATAATTGGGAAGCATCAAAGGAATTGCTCAACTATAGTCATGCACATCCTGTTCAAAATTACAGTACCAGAGACTTGTCAGAGTCTCTTTAAATTTCTCTGAGAGTAGAAGGCAGTAGAATTTAGTGCCTAAAGGTTATAACAGTAAGCGACTATTGAAGACCAAAATACAGAACACAGCTTGCAGCTGGCTGATGCAGGAAACAGCAGGATAAGTGCTGGGAGAAGTGGGCAGTGTGTCCATCCTCCTGCTGGATTGGGATGGGGAGCACAGCAGAGCCAAGGCCAGGCACATTCTGCACGGACACCGCACTGCTCTTGAACCCTTGCTGCTCTCATTCTGCCTCACCAAGGACATTCCCGTTTTTTTGACTTATCTCAGGGCTGTTTGGCTAAAAAAGGCTAGTTGTTAACTCTTCCATAACAAGAAGTCCTCCTCTGCAAACCCAAAAATCTATGTAATACAGGCTACTGATACTTTTATCTCCTTGACATCTTCAGATAAACAGGCTCTTCTGAAATTTCAGTTGAAAGAGACACAAAAGACCATGTATTTAATTACCCACGTCCTGAAAATGATTTGCGGTCTTCTCAAAACACAGAAACTTGATACAGCCCTCTTTGATACCCTTGATTATTAACAGAGAGTGGTTTTCAATCCTGATTAAATAATGAAACAAATCTGAGACAAGTCTGAGACAAAAACATAGTCATCTCCAGGTACACAAAAAACTTTCAACAATTGTTTTGGCCCCACATTACACTTGCACATCATTGCTTTACTACCTCTATAAAAAAAATAAATAAATGATAACAAGAAAAAAGAACAATTATTTTGAGGTAGAGCTAGCTGACTTGCAGTCAAAAGAGAATGAAAATAGCCTGAAGGGAGAACGATGGTAAGCTGTACAAAATAAGGAATGTTGCAAACTTTTTCCTGCAGGTTTAATTCTTGGGAGGAGAGAGGTGGGGCAAAAGGCAGCACTGCTCTTCTGCATGTGTGGGGCCTGACTGAAGGCAGAAACAGCTGCTGTTTGGGTAGAGCCTCCTTTGATGGCAGTACCCAAGCAAGCCAGTTCTGTGACTCTTAGATAAAATATATAAAACACAGGTGAGTCTGCAGAGCCCAGTTAGAAGAGGTGGATGTACTTCCTTGGATTCTCTTGCAAGGTGCACTAGCAGTGACTCTTTGCCTTTTTTGGCTCACTAACTTTAGTTGTTATCCTGCTCTAAATAACAACTTGTCCCTCAAAACACATATCCAGGCAAAATCTGAACTTCAGTAAGACTAACAAAAAACACAACTAAGAGAATTCCAAGAGATATCAACCTACTTAATTTTAAACAGAATGAGACTTGGAAATTGCCTTCCATTTGTTTGCCTTTTAGCAGCATAACACCAGCTACAAACTGGAGTAAACAGCGAGTCCTGCTTGGACCTCATCTCAAAGCAAGCAGCACACTCGTGGATGGCCATCAGCTTGCACACCATATGCACAAGGAGGGTGCCTGCAGCTCAGGAATGCTGTGCATTGGTAAGATTGTGTGGGAAAATACATGTGGCACCTGCTGACACCCTACAGGCACTTTCCAATCCCTTACTCCTTCAAGAACACTACATAAACTAGTGGAATTGCTCACTCTGAGATTTACAACGTCCGAGTGGGCAGATTGCTGGGCCCACATGGTGCCTCACTGAAGCCAGCGTGGCTCCATGCAGGTGCAGCTGTCCATGTGCATGTAGTAAACTGCAGGCTCAGAGCCTGTACTATTATAAAACAAAAATAAAATCAAAGACACAAGAAAAAGAAACTGCTCTACACTTTCCCTGCACTCTAAATAAATGAATTTTCTGGAGAGAAATAACAGAACTGATGCTGGTTCAATTTCTCTTCCTCTCTGGATGGATGCCTGAGGAAATGTCTCCCCAGAGTAGCTTGAAAAAGGCAGCAGCACATATTTTTGCTTGCAAACTAAGGATATTGGAGTAATGGTAATCTAGTCAGAGTAAACTATAAAGAAGTATGATTCACTACTGCTGAATCTATTTTGACTTCTTTATGTACACATGGCTCCTCACAAAGAAAATATCTTGGCTGCAATGTGCCTCGCTTTGTCAGGTCCTCCAAGTCTGGCTGGGGAATGCGTGGGAGGGGCACAAAGCAGACAGCTGTTCCTATAATCTTTGCTAACCTCCTGTTTCGTAACTGCTAGGTCATATTATACAGCAGGCACATTGTAAGGATTACCTTTCAAAGCAAGCCTGCCTATACAGTTGTTGCTATGAGGATACTCCATGCTGGCATACGGCGCACAAAGCAGAGCCTCTGCTGTCTGAAGAAGAAAGGAAATGGGTCAGAACCCCTGTCTCCTCTCACACTCTCAGAAAATACAAGCCCCATTTCAGCCACCTGAGTTCTCAGTGCTGAGGCTGGGAGTCACAGACTGCAGACTCATTAAAACAAAGTGTTTCAGTATGCTGCTCACTTTGAATGATGCCAGTTCATCACCTTAGCATTGATTCAGAAGCCCCTTCCCATGAGCCAGCAGAGACTTGTAGAACTCATTTCATCAGTTTTCGCATTTAATTACTTAGTCTCATTTGCTGCTTTGGTGCTTGAGAAACCTCAGAGGACAGCAAAGCTTAGTGTCGTGACAGAAGCCATTTTCAAAGGAAGATTATCTCCCCCTCCTTTTCTTCCAATTGCATATAATTTCCAGTTTTTAAAAGGGGAAAAAAAAAAAAGAAAAGAAACCAACAAAAAGCAACCTAGCCAGCAGCCAGGCACATGTCACTGTGAAATTAGGGATGCAGCATCATTGTTCTCATACACCCCCTCAGCAATCTTGTGTGGATTTCCAACACAGGCAGATCTTCAAAACAGTTTTCCTCAAACAACATTTCTCTTTTGACAGAGATAGCAAGGCTCTTGGATGGCAAAGTTAAGCAGCAAACTTTGCAGCCACTTCCACATTTCATCTTTGTGGCAGATATGCAACCAGACGCTTTCCTATCACATTTGAAGTCAATATACTGGAGAATTTATTCTTTTCCCACTCCAACATATACATGACAGATAAAACAGAGAATGCCAGGGCAGACCATGATTCCACTCTGCTGTGGTTTCACAACACAGGGGCAGCTCAGAAATACCATACACAATTCTCTTGCCTCTTCGTATATTAAACATATATTGCACGACTGAATTAGATTTAGGAGTTTTTGCTTCACGGGGTGTTTTAACAGCCAGAATAACACTTGTGGATTAGAAGACAGTTCAGACAGGCTTAGCTGCAGCAGAGCACAGCCCACAGACCTGCGTGCGGCCTCCACAAGCATTCCTTTCTCCCCGCCTGAAGAGTAATCCGTCATGAAAGCTTGTTTGATTTCCATAATAGAAAACAGTTCAAGAATATAGCAACATATTTTCCAGTCCCTCAGTTGAAACTGAGTATTTTCTGGTTTAAAAAAAAGGTTGTCGAAGCATTTTTGTGAGAAAGTCTGTTAAGCCCATTGTTTGGGGACTACTTTTAAGCCCCTGTTCTTCAATTTCCTGAGTCGTGCCTTAAGCGGCAGGTTGTAATCACTTCCATACTTCACAATATTTTAAATATGCCCATTTCAATCTACAGTCATAAAAAAAAGAAGACAAAAAGAGTGAAGTACAGCAAGTTTGATTTTCTAACCATTAGCCATTTTAAAACAATATGGAAAGGGTATGACCCACAACAGCTTTTTTTTTTTTCCATCTCTTTTTAATAATGTTTTATATAACAAATACAAAACAATTGAAAGATTACAGCGTTTAAGATATCTTTTCCATTAGATATTCATTGAACAAGAAGACTGGTAAAAGCCACATTTTCTTATATTTTTTACCCTCCCAATAACTTCTTTTTCTCCAAGTGAAGGAAAAGGCTTGCTGCTATTTTGTTTCCCTTTCTGGAATTAGTGCTTTTATGAGCGAAAGATGCAGAAGAGTATCAAATCATCCACTAAAGCTCAGTGCTCAAGAGGAAGAGAAACAAAAGCTTTACTGTGTCTATGATTCTTCCTCTCTTCCAGACCAAAAGCTTCTGAAGGAATTTTTGTTCTATATTAAATGATCAAAAAAAAAAATCAACCATAAGTTTTATCTGTTGGTGTCTTCTATGGGAACAAAACCTAATCTAGATTTATGCAAAAATGTACAAGGTGTTCAGCAAAAACAATTGCAACATTCTTGAAAACGTGGAGTAATTTGAAGACATGAACTATATACAAGCAAAGCTAAGTGTACTCCTGTACCTACTAATTTTTGAGAATTTGGAGTCAATTATCAAAACCTTTAGGGAAGCCAAATAACACATAAAACAATTCTAGTCAAGAGCTTTTGGACTGAATTTTGAACACAGTTTACAGCACAAAGCAAAAGACTTCAAACATGTTTTGAAGTAGTGCAAAAGTGTTTGCATTTTATAGTGACCCAGTTAAAACTTCTTCCTCTGTGAAAACCTGCATAAATAGGGTGTACTATGGTTCTGATATTCAGAGAAACAGGCTTCAAGCATTTCACTCATCTGTTATATTGGTCTGCCATCTGTAGGCCACTGAGAAAACTCTTTCCTCCTGGAATTTTAGACAGCTTTGTTCTTTGCTCTGCATTTTTGAGGATGTAGTAATCAGAAGCATTCCCATCCTGTACACATCATAAAGAGCTGATTTGCAAATCACTCCAGATTCTTGATCATCACTAGGCACATAACACTCCCCACCCAAGAAACCCCAGTTTCTGTTAGCCTTAGATCTAAAAGTTTACCAGGATTATTAAAGTGTGAACTAGAGCCTAAGGAATGGTCATTCATACCTTCTCAGCCCCATGTCTTTAAACATCTTACCCTTGCTGTGCTGAATTTTACTTTTATTATATATGTGTGTGCATTTATATATGAAAACATATTCTTTCATCTTGCACGATTTCCCCGTGGGTTTCTTCCAAGTGTCACACAAAATGTTCTTGAGAGATGCCACATAAGTGAAAGAAAAATCCAACAGTCTCACAACGCAAAGTACTCCCTCTCTTTTGAATGTCCTCAGTCAACCTCGGCTGCAATGAGATGTGAGCACTCAGATTCTGCAGGAAACAGGAACTGCTGTGTCTGCATGTCATGCTCACAGATGTCACTTAGACTGCTTGGTAGGAACAAGTGTTCCCTTGGAAATTACTCCATTTCTAGCTCTTAGGAGAGAAGAAGATTTAAAAAAAAAAAAATAAAAAAAATCACCCTCCAGAAGAGTGGAGACCGGGCAGAGGTAGAAGGTAGAAGTGTCAGTGTCAGAATCTCCCAGATTTGGGAAGGTTGTCTAGCACTTTCCAGGGTGTAAATTAAGTTATGGTCCACTGGGATTGTTGTGTATCACACCAGCACAGACACACAAAAATTCTCCTTAGACTCGCATGTTCTGCATTCCAACGACAAGCTATTTAAGGATAAATTACTTGGAGGAACTTTTTTTTTTTTTCCATAATTCGCAGCCTTTCTGGAGTGAAAGGCAAAGAACTCTTCAGGTTTAAAAAATTTGGTGAATAGTTTCATGCAATATGCATCAGTGATAATCAGCAATTGTAATGATCACAGCTCCAGTGCTGAAGCATGGAAGAAACTGGATACAGATTTCTAATCTGTAAAATCGGAAACTCTTGACAAGTCTGTGGTACTGATGAAGCAAGAGATGATCTTTTTGTTCAGACATTTCAGACCACTAAAATCTACCCTGCACAGTCTTGCCAAGTTTCACACAGCAAAGAACATCTGCACGGCACCATATCTTATTGATCTGTGAGCAGAAATGTCTCGGCTGGTGCTGCACAGCTGAATCACTGGGGATGCAGAAGGAGCTGAGGATCCCTGCTCAGACCAGTTCCAGTGGGATTGGGCTCCTTCCACGGCTCTGGCCACTGGAGCTGCCTGAAGCTGGGCTGCACAGCGCTGACGCATGAACATTCACTTGGAGCAGCTTATATTTCCAACACTCAGGGGTTTTTTTCCATATATTGTGCTTTTACTGTCTCTTTGTGCATCTCTACAGTTGGTGGATGTGGTCAGCACAGTTGGAGTTTGTGCCCAAGTCTGAAAAAAGTCAACTACTACGAAGGAATGAGGAGGATTAAAATCCCTACACAAAAAAAGCCCCAAAAATTACACCCTACTTTATGATTCCCCACATGTATCTCTTCATATAATAGATTCAATTTTTTTGGAAACAGAGCTGTTGCTGAAAATACAGACCATTATATGTTATTCCAGCCTTTACCCCCTAAAATTTAAAGGTGAAATATTTTAGTCAAATCACCCACTTCAAAGCATGCTATAATATTTTCTTTCTGAAAGCTGCATTGAATTTCTCATCCAGAAATGCACTTTAAACACAAAGTATAGAAAGGATAGACCATACTACTAATTTTTAAAAAAATAAAATAATTCAGATCAAAACCCTACCAAACTTAATGTCACCAATACTGTGTGCTCAGTTCTGCCTTGGATGACAGAATCTGGAATTTTACCTCACTTTCAAAAGAGCACAAGAGGAGTTTTCCCACACCTCCAAAAGGTGTGGAAAAGAGAGAGAGAAAAGAGGGTCAATATTCCTGCAGCACACCCACAAGTGTAATTTCTGGGGATTACCACCATCATTAGCAGAGGCAAGTATAGACAGTCTGCATCTATCAAATGTGGGTCTTTGGGGCATTTTTGGCTTATTATTCATCAAGAAAAGGCAATATCTATAGCTTCCCAATCCAACCTGAGCACTTTATCATTAATCTAATTTCAAATTCATTTAGAAAACCCTACTATATTGGCATGGTCTCATACATGACCAGTAAAGATTATAATGAGGATTCACCAGTAAGTCAGAACAAAGAGTCAAGAACCCTCTTTGAGACATATATCAAAAATCTTTCTGCACTTCAAAACAGAACTGATACTTCCCTCGAATTATCAATATCCTATACATGGTGATCAGCTTTAGAGGTGCTTACTCAAGGTCATTTTTTTTATTAAATATTCTCAGGGTTTTGTTTCTTCCCCTCCTTCTGTTCAGTCCTAAAGATATTGCCTTCAGAACTTGTTTGGACACTTGCTAGTTTCCAGCCTCCAAACTCTCCTTTAGAAGGGAATTCTACAGTGCAACTGCTTCTGTTAGCAGAAGCATATACTTTAATGCATAAAATGAATAAATAAATAAACTAAAAATTTTCCTCCTCTCTCCCACCTGCCCCTACCCTTCAAAACCCCAAAATTAAAAACCCAACACAGGCCCTGATGTTCATCTAATTTTGGGACCTTGGAATGGAGGGTTGCCCTGTGCAGGCAGCCGAGCACTTTGGCTCGGACTACCAGACAAGTTTTTTTAATCTAAACTTAAACTGCCTCAGGAACAAAGACTGTTTCAAAATACAGACTGCCATAGCCAAAATACAAATTTAGCCCTAATGCGGAGAAATGTTAAATCCAGAGGAGGATTTTTTCTATTGTGCAGAGCACAGCTGTGGCCTGAAGTGTCCCACAACAAGACTCAGCATGTGTGCAGTCCTCAGCTCCAGCAGGAACGTGGCTCATGTCCTGGCCAGTGACAAAAATTTCCTAGTGACTACCACATGATTATATCTGTCACAAATCCCAGGCTGAACAGCAGAAAATCTGGGTCTGGAAATTTGAACTGTCATTCAGAACTTGAGACAATGAGGCATGTTTCTAATCATTCCATATTTCAAACAGACATTTTTTCCTGTAGAAGCCTGCCTGTGGCAAATAAATTGGAAACAAATCTGATAGTTATATCCTTGCACACCTGTGAGCTAAGTGAGCCTTTGCAAGTCTATTCTCACAGCTTGAAAAGTGAGAGCACATAAACCTGCTGTGATCCTAGGTGAGATGAGGTGATCTCTGATGAAGGACCAATTGGATTATTATAAACAACTACCACTTAAGATTAGCCCTTTTTCTAAAACACCACTATAAATACAAGTTATGGGGTTCAGTGTGGGGATATATGGACAGCTACTCCATGGTTTGTAGCCTTGTGAAAGTTAAGCTACATTTTCTGATTACTTTTTTAGAATTCTATAATTACTTCTGTATTTAATATATTGCATATTTGTACACACACGCACAGACTTGCTGGTCAATACAAGCGTCCTGTGGCCTAAATAAAAACCACTTCTTGATTAGATGGAACACAAGAACAATATTAACTTTGAGGACAAAAGTATTGTCCGAATTTTCACAACTTCTCTTGCCTCAAAACTGCCAGACCCCAATATATTCCAATACTTGACTGTTCCAGCTGTGAAAACAAACTTTTCAAAGTTCTCAAACAGCAGGCCTTCACATTTCTGGGAAATGAAACACTACTAGTTGTTTTATTTATGGTATCTTTGCTTTATGACAGTTAATGAGCTGTAATTTTATAAAAGAGAACAAAAACAATACTTCATGCCATCACAAATAGCCATCAGCATTATTTATTGCAGATGTTTTAATCTATTGTGGTAATAATGAAACATCCATTGTTTTGCTACCCTGAGCTATCTGTGAGAAATTTAAAATGACAAAAGCTTGCTCTCCCTTTTCCCCCCGTGAAGCTTTTGCTCCTTTCCAGAAGGTTCTGTTGTGGAAAGGATAATGACGCGCTTTGTAAAAATCAGCACTGCGGAGGAAACAGCCCATGTATGAAAATAGTTTCCTTATGAAGCCTAACCAATGCCTTCTGCAGAATGCAACTGTTTGGTAGACAAACAGGACATAACATTTGTGATTAGAATCTATTAAACCCTCAACTCCATGATATTAATGTAAAAGAATGTTTGACAGCATTTTGTCAGCAGTTTTACTATTGTAACTTGAAGACTTCAGAGAGCAAGTTGCAAACCATCAATTCAGCTGCATCCAGCCTCTGTTCTGATTAGGAACTGCCATGGCTGCTCAGTGATCTTACCAAAGCCAAGGAGGCAGGTTCACACACACCAGAAAACCTCTGCTGGCTGTGGCCATGCTAACACAGAGCAGTACATCGACCCAAACTCAGCCAGCAGCTCTGCACTGGAACCTGCTTTGAATCAGCAAAGAGTTCAGTGCTGGAACCTGCCAAAAGGCAGCTCCTTCATGGTCATTCTTTGGCTTCCTACCTACTAAGCAGTGATAGAAATCTGCAATGGTTTTACCACTTGAGCTGCCTCTACTTTCTCTCAAAATCATCGGGGGCAAATAAAACCCAACCAAAACCAACCAAGTCCCTGAAGATTTGCAGGACCAAGTTCTTGAGCTGTGTCCCGGTGAACATTCCAGATAATTCCCACTGTTTCTCAGTTAGCTCAAATATTGACTAATGCAGCCCCACTTGCCTGCTAAAACAAGTAGACAACATAATTTATAGCAGGTTTAGCATCTGTCAGGCAAGTAAGAAGACAATCATTCACAAGGCTCTGTACCTAAGAGCAATTACTCAGCCGTCTGGAAAAGACAAAAGAAAAACTGAGAAATTTTGCGTGGTGAGCTCATGTTCCAGTGGTTGATTTTCTGCAATAACACTAAGGAGCAGGGAGCCCAGCTTCCACAGCTCTCCAGTGTCTGCCAGCATTGCAGTTTCACTTGAAGACAAGTCTAATCACAGAGGAGAGAATGAGCTGCAGAAAATGGATAGGTGTTGGGGAAGAAGTCCTATAACTTAATTCAAGCTGTCTAGATATGATCATTACATTCTTATTGTTATAATTTAGGCATAAGGAAAGGAATAATTTGTTTATATCACAGCTAAAACTTAACTCTTCAAAGATTATTGTATGAGCTACTTATTCCAGTTTCCCTGAAAATTACCCCTCTGTTCCAGCTGCAAGGATGCAACACATGCTCACAGGATGCACAAGCTTACATCCAGCTCCTTGTTCAAAGGAGCTCCAGCAAGGACCAGCACCAGGCTTATCTTGTCGCTAGGAATCTTAGCCAGAGTGACTGGAAGTGCAAGATGAAGCACAACCCTCCACACCCAAATTCCTACCCTAATCCCTCACTTGCACTGCTCATACCAGCCAGACAGTGAAAGGGGAGCACCAGGGAACCACAGATCACACTCTTGATCACAGCTCATCACAAAGGGTCTTAACCACCCAAAAAATTCACTTGGCATTCATTATGGAAAGAAAAATCATGTCTTGAGAAAGAAGGCTGCAGCATCAAAAGATCATTGTGCCTTAAAAAGCTCTGCTTTTTTTCTCTTAACATCTTCTGCAGCAGCTATAGATAGAATTTAACTGTGAATCCTGCTCATATAAAATTACAATTAAGCTCAGTATTGTTATAGTTGGACTGCATTGCATCCCTTAAAGCATTTCTAAGCATTTCAGGTACCATTTCACCTACCTTCACCCCAGCCATAAAACAGGTAACATCTCAGAATAGCCTGGCCTATTTTCCCAAGTGGATTGAAAGGCACAATCACCTAGCAACTTCCATTGCTGCATTTCCCTCATTCAAGCCAAGTCTCAGGTATGTCCTCACTGTCATTATCTACCTCCACAACAGCCCTATCTCCACAGCTCAGTTTCCCCTTTGAATAGCTCAGTGATGCTATCTGCTGCAGAAATACCTGGCCTCTTTAGTTTCAGGTTCCACAAACTAAGTTTAAAACTTAGTAATATTCATGTTGCAACAGAGATGGAGGCCTTGATGTTTGATTTAGACCTTCCTAGAATTTGTTTGCTTGAGCTAAGAGAACTTTAAACAGGTGATTTGCATAGAGGTCTTTCACAGACTGTTCCCAATAGGGAGGCTTTCAAATGGAAAACAGGTAAATGCTACTGGTTTTTATCATCAGTGGAAGGAGATTCCTTCCCTGAGCCAGATGAAGCTCTTCAAGAGAGTTAATTACATTGTTAATGGGATAAAAAATCAAAGTAACATTCAAAAATGACCTTAAAGAACCACACTAATGCAGAATATGCAAACAGAACTCATTGCCCCTTTTACCTGAGGCAGAAGTAGCCCCTTTCCTAGTGTTAGGAGTAGCAAGTCTAACTTAGTTTCTTTATTTTAAGCCAAAGATTCTATGCATCCATAGGTGAGCTAATGTCAGAGAACAAGAACACCAAATACGTAGGTTCAATTAAGACTTTTCATAAATGTAAATACTCAACAGAGAATGTTGGTACATTAAAGGTAGAGATTTAGACATGGACATGGAGAAGTTTCTGATAGTGTTGAAGTTACATCAGAACTAAAGGGCACTGTTCCCTGTAGGTATACAGTGATCTGCCATGCAAGACACAAAGAAATATTACTTAAGAGCTGTAATTTTGAATTCTAACCCTTAGCTAAAGACATGAACTGCAAAGCCATCATTACATGCAAAAAGACTACTACAGCACTAGGAAAAAACCAACCACAAAACAAAGCCAAAAAAAATCCATTGGTAAGCCAGGGGGTCACTCTGCCACATGACTTGCAGAAAAACCTGGATTCCAAACTTTAGACTGCAGTGGATTCAGTACCATCACAACCCAAGTGGTGAAGGATGAAGGCTGAGTCACAGGCAGGTGCCCCTCAGAAGTAGGAGGGTCAATCTCATGCTCCACAAAATTCTGATGACTATTTGGAGATGATTTTTGAGACAGCAGATCTTGACATGAAAAACAAACCAAAGAATACAGAATAGAATGCACCATCAGGTAATCCCAAAATGCTGTTAGAAAAGGTAATTGCTGAAGAGATCCTCAGACATCTTTACGTCAAATTTCACACCCAAACCAATTACCTGCAAATGTGCTGCTTTCAGCTGGAAAATAGCAAACCTGAAAAACAGCAGTTTTGTGGAACCACTCCCTTGAACTTTTATAAATGTTTTTATAGGAAGGATAATGGAGGATTTTCCAGTACAGCAAGGACTGCTGTTCCCACAGCTTCACAATATGAGCAACCTAATACACCATGAATTATCCCTTAAGAGCTTTTAGCACAAGTATTCGTAGCATTTACGTGGCATGTAAAAATGATTAGGAAGAAACTGCAGACAATGAAGTAAAATGCAATTATTATTTACCCACCCTAAGATTAAAGGCAAGACACAACTCTGTTCCCCACAGAAATGTTTATAACTTATTTAGCTGTCAGAGCCCCAGTTTTATCTGTTAGATGTTATAGCCATCAATTCCACCTCAATGTCTTCTAATCAAAAGGGTTGTTTTGCTTTTCACCAATCTTAATCACCTCAAGGAGATCAACAAGCCTCAAAGTCTGTTAGATACCATTTTTGTGAAGCTCAGTGGCGAAAGCTTTGTAAAGACTTTCTTTGATATTCTCGACTCAGTGGCAACAAAAGTTCTGCCTCTAGATTAACAAGATCAGAGCTAGATATATGCCATGTGCCTCACCACACCTAGAGCCCTGCAACCAAAGTAAGACAGCAGTAAAAAAAATAAAAATCTCAAAACAACGAAGCAAGCAACTAAACCAATCCACCAGGTAAGCTTCAACCACAGAAGTTTGAACAACACAGAGAAAAGTATTAAAGATCAACAATGAATAAAAGAATAAGTTATTTTTGCTTTGTCTACCCCTGACAATTTAAGCTACCAACTCAAGGCTAAAACAATGCTATTGTTTCCTCAAAGGAAGCTGCCTGGGCTACCTGTTCCCACTTCAGTGTTTTCATCTCCCTGTCCCTGCAAGGGCCCACACACTAAGGTTTCCTGCTTCTCACATTGTTTCATCTGTTTCCCAGTACAGTTCAGCAGAAACCTCTCCAGACTGGATTACAAATATCCACAAATTAATCATCACCACTGCGGTTACAGTACTTAAAAACGCCCAAAACCTGCTCAAGAACAAACCAAGCTCAAGTTAAATTAACAGTGAAAGCCACCAAGCCAAAAACCAACATATGGCATTTACATAATAAAAGTAAGATGTTTTATCAAACAGTTCTGTAACACCTTCAGCTCCCACATCATTCTAAAATCTTTAATTCTGCAAGACCAGTCTCCTGATGGGCTGTTGTCTCTCCTGCCACTCTTCTCTCACAACCACACAGCTCCACAGCTGGCATAAATCAATCCCATCATTAAATTTATTCCTACCAGCTGAGGAAAGGGCCTCTTTTTACTCTGTAGCTTGGAGTACACTTCATCTACTGTGCCATTTGTCATCTCTTATTGCAGCAGCCTTAGCCCAGAAATGGTTATGTTTCTGATAGACTGCCACTCTCCTTACTTTAACAGGCACCTGACAACACGTTTTCCTGTCAAATTCTTGACAGTGAAAGTAATTTAAAGATCTGTGATGATATATTATTATAGTTATTGAAATCAGATTCAAGTCTTGAGTGTGATGAGCAAGGGTTTATTACTTCAGACTGGGGGTTGTCTTACACTTATTTCTCTCCATAGGTGGAGTGGAGATAATTCATAGCTGTGAATCAAAACACTTGGCCAATTCAACACCAATCTTTCATTCTCATTCATACAGTGTGCACAAACCTTCCACTCATTTAGAACCCAGAACCCTGATAGACAGCTGACTACCCCAAAGTCTGAAAATTCCTGAACCATTCCTGTCCCCATCACCTCTCTTTTTTGGTTTGATGATCATATTTGTTTCATATACAACACATTTAAAAAGGGCAAGTTCTGGTCTAGAATCAATACTTCTGATGCTCATCCTATTAAATATACTACTGGCATTTCCATGAGATGAGAACACAGTGAGCTGTTTCCTGCAGCAGGAACCTGAAAGGATTTTTCTCTCAAATGTTAAAATACAAATGTCTAGATAGATATTTTGTACAAAGACAGATTTACACTGTAACTTTATACTACATGTGAATAACAACATTATAAAGAATTAATGCAGGAATGGAGTTTTTCTACATTTCTATCATCCTTCTTGAATTCAAATTTATAATCTATGCATGCACTTTTGGCGAATTAAGAAAAATTTGTTTGTACCAGTAAGTTGATTTCAGCAAACCAGAATAACAATTGCAGCTGACAGTTATGCAGCTGGAATGGCTAAGGTCCTAGATTAAATGTTTTCTTACCTGCTGTTTGAGAATTAAAATCTTTTTTCAATTTTGCATATGCATTTTACTATAAAATTACATTACTGAGGCTGAAGACAAAAATAAACACAGAATTTATCACAGTAATCAAAGTATCACATTGAAATAAAAGTGCCTTACATTCTATAGCATATTATCCCAAAAATCTTAAAGTTTTCCACAAATATTCTTTAAGAAGTTCATCATTCCCCTTCAGTCTCATTTCTGCACTTTCTAACTCTCAAATGAATTTGTTAGTTGTCAGAAGTGTATGAATGTTATTGATAACAACCAAAGTTGCAGCCTGGCGAGATTGAACAAATGTTCCTTTTCTACTGCCTTTTCCCCAAAAACTAATAACTTTTTTAGAACTTTCAGCACTGAGATCTTGATATTTTTCCATGATGCTATCCCAGATGAAAATGAGTGGTGAAATTAAGCAAAATTGGCCTTATTCCTTTTGAATGAAAGAACTATTTTTCTGTGCTACTATGCACACAAGTCTGTTTGCTCTGAATAACGGCAGCAGGTAAAAATAAAGATAAAAATCTCCCACAGCCACATATTTCAGCAAGTACTTGTGGCCACCTAGCTCTGGGAGCTACTGGTTCTGTTACTGTATGAAAATATAGAAATTGTGCACTAAATACACAAAGTACAGTTAGACTCAATGATCTTCAGGGTCCTTTCCAACCTAAATATTTCTATTATTCTATGAAAATGTGATTCTTTCTCTGAACTTGGCAATTGTATCCTAAGAATGTGCCATGTGAGGGTGCAGGGTTAATTTGACTGCACAAGTGAATTGTTAATGTTGGGTATTTGCATTTTTCTGAATGGGTAGAAACACTTGATTTACTGTAGCATGCTGGAGCACGAGGTAAGAAAGAATTGAAGAAGTACAAAAAGTTGGAAAAAGCTTTTAAAAAGCACAAGAATAGTGTAGGATGAAATTTTTTCAGGAATTGGCACTGACAAAAGGGATTGAGGGAAGAGTACATTTTAAAAGAAATCTAATTAAAACTTATTTTATGAATACTCCTCCTCTTCAGGACTGCAGCCTGAGTCTGTAACTGCTGTGCTGAAGGATGGTAGTAACACACAAGCAGAGAGCTTGTGCATGTCTCTATGAATATTCACAGAGCAGAAAAGGAGTTGTATGAATGTGAAATCACATTCAATGCACTTGGCAGCTTTGGTGTGTTCTTCAGTAATGTATGGGTTTTCTCCAAATGCTAACCTTCTGAAATAGGTGTAACTCTGCTGCAAGGCACTGACATTTGGATGTAAAATACCATACCTGGAAGAACACAACATATTTTCCAAGAGCTGTACAAATAATCAGGAACACACTTCCAGGCTGGCGCTGTGTGCCTACATAGGAGAGATTTGGGCTTTGGGGCTCTACTTGTCTTCAAGATCAAAACTCTCAAGGGACCACCTATAACATTTCACTCGAGGTAAATGGTAGAATTGAGGGTCACATCAGGCAAAGTTGGACTCAGCCTGGCTAAATTTTAAGAGAGTTTAAGGAGACGTTTTTTGCTAAAGAGAACCAAAGGTGTTTTAAAAAGTTACTGCTTACAGCAGCTCCAACACTTCTCTGCTGCATCTCAGTTGAAAACAATTTTAAAAAATCAAGCTGCTATGAAAGCTGCCGAGAAAAACAGATGCACATATCACACCTGATATCACACCTCAAAATTTCATGCAGATGTATTATTGCTTTATTGATATTTGTCTAACTCTTGCTAAAATAGAGAGGTTTAATCCTAACTGTTACCATAGCATGTTTGGAAACCTACATATTCAGATCTCCTCTAACCAGCTAATGAGAAGCTGCTTTCTGCTGCTTTTTATTCCAGAGCCTCATTTTGTCATACTGAGTTTATAGCTTACACTTTTTCTCTGGAGAAAGCAACAATTATCCAAGTACTGAGTAAATGCTTCTGGTGTATGTAAGAGACATATACACTGCTGTGCATGCTTTACAAGTGCTATAAATTTGTTTTCCAGCTCTGTCACAAAAGAATTCGTTCCTGTTGGTAATTCATTACTCAACATTGAGCAGGTCCTACTTGGCAGACTACTTACCATCAGAATCTACTTTTTAAAATATTTGCTTCTCTGTATAAGTGATGGAGACTGCTGTGTGTAATCTTAAGCCTGATTTATAGTTTGGTAATACCTTATTCTTGCTTAGTGAATAATATCACTCAAATGCAAACCAGGACTTTTTATTAGAGCACAGAGACAGATTTTCTGAGGTGGTTTCAGTGCACTATTGTAACTGCATTCTTCTAGGTCACATGTCAATGAGATTGATCTGACTGTAAGCATTCAGTTGTTCCCTAAGAAACACACTTTATTGCAAGTTTTCCCTGTGTCTGAGAAACCTTTTCCTGCCTGCTTTGGATTTATGTACTCCTGGATACGTTCCTGGCTCTTAGGACATTTTCTGTTTCACTGAGGACCCCAGGCCCATAGCAGAGATATGATGTAAATAAATGTTGTTGCGCGTTGAGTGGTCCAAAGGCAAACTTTACTCTAATGAGCTTAATTTCCCTAGGCTCCCCTTACTGGCTCCTGCAGCAGAAACTCTCTGCTGAGAGGCTTTGGAGAGAGAGGCTAAACCCAGCCATTACAGAAACACCACCCTTATTTAGTTACTACCTTAATTGACTTATACATCTGGTCTCTTGGACTCCAAACAAAATGTTAAATCATTTGATTGTTCTGCAACCCAGAGAAAACACATCTTCCTCCAGCTGAAAAAGCTGCTGTAGGTTTTGCAAAGCTGCTTAAGTCCTGAAACCGTAACTTAAATTTTTATTTTCTGGCTTATTTGTTCGTCGTGAGTTGCTATCATTGTGAGAACGAGGTACTGGAAAGCATTCTTGCACAGCAGGAGAGAACATGATGTTGTATATATCAACACAATCATGCAGAACTATCACCAGAAACTGTGCTGAAGATGTTTTATCAATAAAGAAATGCTTGTGCTAATCCAGAGTTACATTTGCTTTCTACCTCCACTGCAATGTCCTCAAAAGCCCACATATGCCCAGATATTTATGGATTGCCCCGATTTCCCGAGCTGCTCATAACATATGGCAACACTGTCAGTAATCATCATAAAATACATGGAGAGCCAAGAACACGTACAAGGGATACCCATATATAGACTTTGCACTCTACACTGACATATCAATTTATCTTTTTTTTTTTTAGCAACACCATGTTCTCATGAGCAAGAATCTCATGACAAGAATCTGTAAGGCTACTAATTTTCTGTGTGGCTTTTGCAGATTCTTACACACATTTTGTCTATCATTGAATTCATCCATGTAGTAAAAATAACAAACAAATACAGAACTATTTATAGCACCTGGCAGGGACATGAAGAAAAGTGATCAATTAATGTCTTTAGACACTACAGTTCCTGTCAGGTTGCTGTATTATATTTCTTGGGCTGGAGCTACTTCAGAAAAAAAATGCTTTTGATAAAATACTATCACAAAAGGAGGCTGAGTTTCAGGGCAAACTAACTCTTCAAATTGCCTTTTGAGGAAATACTATTAGGTGACCACTGATGATTCCTATAGTTAAGTGACACTAAGTTAGAAAGGGAAAATTGGCTCATTCTGAAGGAACACATTTTCACAGAGCAGAAGGTGCTGCAGCTGCAGAGGGAAAGAGGGAGAACTTCTCAAAGAATGTGTTGGAAACAAATCCATTGCATTTTCTGTTCTCTAGATACAGGATAAATCTCTCCAAAGTAAATATGATATAGATCAAGACATCCAACAGAATGATGGCCAACACTTTACCAATATGATGCTATATTGAATATACATCAAAATTCACAGATCTAACCTTACCTGACTCACCGTCTGAGATTTTAATATTTAAGATTAAAAAAGAAGAGGTGGGAACTTTCTAATCTGGGTGGGATAAAATGCACGTCAAAGATTTTCTTTGGCACCTGCCACATAATTTTCATATTTCTCTAACAGTTCATATGAAAAGGTTTTCTGAAATACAGCAGACACCCCAGGGAGACAATCTGACAGAACAGGCTCAAGTCTGCATCCCCCAGCACAATAGCATCATTGCTTCTCAGTCTACAATTTCCACATTATCTGGGAGGTGCTTATGTGCACAGACTATCAGATGTCCAATTAAAGCTTAAAGGTGCTGCATATAAAATGCAAACTAAAATGTTTACAGTCATTAAAAAGAAGACATTAATGTCATAGTGTTATATGAAACTAAGCAGGCTCTGCTAAAAAAAACACAAACACTGCTATTCATGGCCATGCGATTTTTAAATCAAATGCTGGATATAAACCCATCAGAAGCTGGCATGTAAAACTGTTATATTCCCAGTGATCTGAAGAAAAAAGAAAAGCTAAGTCAGTGAAAGTTTATTTTCAATGAAACAAGTAGTTAAATTCTTATGTTGCTGAACACATACAAACGGAAAACGGAAAAAAAAATCTTTATTGGTACCTGAACATTAACAAATTACACTAACATATGTTAAAGCAACCAGAAATTGTTTGTGAGAAAAATATTGTCTTTGGATACTGTCAGAACGGCACAACTAGTGTTAAGAAAGAAAAATATTCTATTTGTAAAATTTTACTGAAAGAACTAGAAAAAGCAAAAAGGAATGGAATGTATGTTTCTTAGATTCCTTGTTTTTTGGGGTTTTGTTTTTTAAGGAAGACCTACACAAAGACTATATATTGGACAAAGTTAAAAACTCATTTCAAGTAATATCTTAAACACCAAGCATAAAATTAACATCTTGTTACAATGTCCTGTAACCTACTCTGTTTGAAATCCTAATGTTATGTGTTGGTTTCTCTTTACACAAAACAGTCTTTCTCCATTAACAATACACAGGCCCCATCTGTTCCTCATTAAACACCCTGCTTTTTTCTGTAGTGTGTTGTGTTTCTGTGTTGCTGAAATCTCTCTGAGAATGCAGGCGTTCCATAACTAAGGATTTGGGTAAATTCTCAAAGCCTCTTCAGCTCTAATTCACACAGAAAATGTAGGAGATGGGAGATGTTTCCTTCTCACTGACCCTAAAGAATCCCCACGTGTCTCCTCGCCTGCACCAGCCAAATGTGCCCCAGGTAACCCCAAAATATGAAGGGAATTCTCTGTGCACTGTGAGAGAGTCAGGATTTGTTCTGGGAGAGCAGGGATGAAGGGAAGACAGAGAGTGAGACTTGCACAAGGTAGCTCCTCTCAGCAAAGCCTGTCAAGGAGAAAGTGCCAATAAAAATGAAGGGACGTAAAGCAAGTCCATGTTCTGGACTTCAATGTACCAGAGGAAACATTCCACAGCAGTAATTACCCAGTCTGAAAATTCAGTCCTTGATGAGAGCCAATATAAGTGAGAGAAGCAAACTGATTGATTCTGAACACATGTAAAAGAAAACCAAATAAATGTAATTGTAACAGTACAGTCTTCAGCTCAAGGCTTCACAGGCAAATGTTTCACACTAAGATTTACTAGACAGCATACCAAGGATTTAATTTTTGTGATTCATGCATTTTTCACACTTATTACTCAAATATAGACTTTCAGTATGTTGTGATTGCTCACTGCCTGTCTCCACCCAAGTATGCAGTTTTGTTTTTGTTTCATATCATTCTCAGTCTTGAGTAAAAAGAGATTGACTCACCAAAGACTCTGAAAGACAAAAACCACATTACAAAGGATAAAAAGCATTTTGCCTGAGTCAGTTTGCATCACAGAAATGCCATATGATGCTGTATCACAGTACCAAGTAAAACTACTGATAGCAAATAAATGATCTCATGGACTCTTTATTATTTAAGAAGCAAACATGATTTTTATAAATATACTCCTTATAAATACAGACAATACATTCCTGGAGAATGCATATGTGTTGTAAAATCCCTATTCATTCATATCTGTATCAAGTTTCCTTAGGTAGCATGCATCTAGTCCCTGAGCTAACTTACTCTGGGTTTTTGGTGCCCGTTTGGATTGCAAACTTTTAAAGATAGTGAGACCTGTTGAAATACTTGGCATTTATTACTCTCAAGAATGCAAATATGAGTAGCCATACAAAGAGCAGCCATTCCTTAATTGTTTGTGGAGAAGTCCAGTTTAAATGGGTGTTTGCAAAACACCAAGCATGTCACATCACTGGTGGGGCCACTGAACAAATATTTAGAAAATAAACTTGAGGTCACAAACTCTTCTTCAGCATTTGTATCAAGATTTGGCTGCCTTGAGCTTGCTCTCCTGTAGTTTTGGAATAGTGAGAGAAGGAAATGCAGCATTATCAACAACTTCCACTTTTGGAAGAGTCTGATTTTATGATTTTGCAATCTAATACAAATATCCAGAGACTGCTGAGGAAACATGAAATACATGTTGTCCTGGAGAGGCTCTATATGCAGCAAGCTTCATGTTTATATGTTGTTTCACTATTTTTCCTATGCGACTCCTGCTTGACACTGAGTTCTGTTTCTTAAAAAAACACATACAGGTTATCTAGACTTGATTGTGGTATTGTCATTAATAACTCACATAAAAATAAATATTTGTATGAGTATTCCTATATTGCTATAAAGATTTTTTTTCTTTCATCTATTTCAGCAGGGACACATTTATAACATCAGTAGTCCAGCATCATGTCATTATAAAGCAATAATTTCACTGGAGGGCAGACCTGAAGTAGGACAGTGATGAATGACCTGTTCATTTTAGGGATGCACTAATGGCACATCAGAAAAATATTTATTACCTATAAAAATAAAAAGAATTACAACTAAATCTATGCTTGTTTTCTGGAAAAATATGAATGTATAAATAAAATAAGGAAAAATAGACTTTTTGTCTCAAGAAGGTATCAATGTATTCTGATGTCTGGCTCACTCTTGAAGCTTTGAGACAGGTATCATCATCTACAGAATGATGTAAACAAAATAACCCCCATTACCCATTTATGGTCAACTCATGACATGGGATTCAAGGCCTTTGTAAGAAATCCAAAATTATAAGAAAATATTTTTATTGTGGGTAAAACATCTCTCTCAGCTGATACAAGTAGCCCTAAACCCCTGCTGTGTTCTAATGTGGATTTTTTCAGTGGTAGCCAGATTTTCTGATACTTCCACCTCCAACAAGAAATTTCCATCTTGCGGAAATTTAACAGGTTCTTTGGAGAATCCCATACTGTAACTCTGGTGTTAAAGTCAGGACCCCAGTCCTTCAAGAGGCAAGAGACAGAATCCCAAGGACAGAGCAGAAGCTGGAGCTCAGCAGGTTGCTTGTTTTCCTGGGAATGCTGGCTGCTCCCAGGCTCTGTGCCGTGTGGGTTGGCAACACACACGGTACTGGAAGAGATGCCGTAGGTTGGAAAAGCTTGAAAAAGCTTTAAAAAATGGCAGCTGGGGCACAGAAAATGATGTGGTAAAGAAGAGGTCACAAGGGAAAGGCAGAAGGGAAAGTGGTGCATGAGGTGAAGGGATAAAGACACTCCCAAGTACATGCTCTGGCAATACAGCATTGCTCTAGCCCCAGCTGCTATTCCTGTGGAGCAGGTAAGTGTTGGAGAATTTTCTTCAGACATGGCTTAGAGAGG
>JAHXMQ010012338.1:2437535-2544714 GCA_020466415.1 Ammodramus savannarum pratensis | reverse complement strand
TTTATTTTTTACAACAGGTAAGAGTCTCCTTTCCTTTTGCCTGATGTGGGAAAGCATATTGGCAGTGGGATTCCAGGTTCACAGGAAGAGAGGAAAGGCAATCAAAAGGGAAGCATCTCTTGTTGAGAAAAAGGACACAGATAAAGTGCTGCGATTCTGAAATTTTTCATCCCTACCTTCATCTGTGATTCTGAAATTTTCCACCCCCGCCTGTGACTCCCATCACAGGTCACATCCTGGCCTTTCACCATCAGTGGGACACAAAAAATGCCCCAGTTGCAGCTCTCAGCCCTGGAGGGGAACAGGGACTGTTTCAGTCTTGCTTGAGTTGGGAAAGAGCCTGAAAATGGAGGAACTGAATCTACGTACAAGGCTTTAAGTTTGCCCTAAGAGCAATGAGAAGGAAGTGCACTTTTCTATTTCTTGAGACTTCTTAATCATGGATTTAGATGTTTGGAGTTAATAATGGTGTTTTTGGCAGGAAAGCCAAGAATTAGAGCATCATAATCTGCTTATCTAGGTACTGGGTGGTCCTCATGTTCATCTTTGAGTGCTTGTGCCTCATGATTCCATATATCTCCAAGCAAGGAGGCAGAGAGAGATGAATTATTGGTGAGCCTGGCTATCTAAGATAAGAATAAAATTGGAAATGCAGTCCTGAGGATTTTCGTAGCTCATGTAGAGAATTGTGTTAACTCTTCCATTGTCCTTAGATCATAGCTAAAATAAAGTGTTTAGAATAAAAAAGGATAAAGTCACTCTTGTAATTATTAGGAAATACATATAAAGTTTTATGAGTTAACTACAGAATGATTTAAAATAAACTGTCAGGGAATATATTTAGAGGAGAATATATACAGGCTGGCTTTAAAAATGGTACAGGAAGGTCCACAAAGGGAAATGGGCAATTATTTCTCAACATAACTAAGTCATCAAAAGAACACTTTTTTCTGTTATTCAGAAATAAGAAAAAAAATAAAGTTTCTAAATGTCAATAAAATAATTTTCCCCAAAAATAGACTAAATAGAAGAAATTATGCTGTCTTCTCTTCAAGTAAGTACAGTAAGTACTTCAAGTCATTTAAGGGACCTCTTGAATTTGTGGACTGTGTCACAGAAATATAATCTCAGAGCAGCTTCACTGCCTGTCTATCACATGCTACCCTGCACGCTGAAATTCAATTCAATTCCATTCAAATTTATTAAAGGTCAAAAGTTCTAGGGCACCAAATGTTCCAAATTTTAATTACTCCAAAATCTCTATGCTTTTATGAATCAGTGTCATCCACTTTGATCTCAACTGTAAAATCTTACTGAAGTAATTTTAAAGTAAAACACTTCATTTTATCTTAAAACTTAGACAAATTAAAGTTCTAAATAAATTTATTTCTTGACATAAGAGATTATTTCCCAGTTGCTACAGACAGTATGATGGAAGTGGGACACTCAAGTTAATGCCACAGACTAAGTAGTTTGCATGAGAAACTGCAAATTAGTTAAATGTTAACTGCAGAAACCGTTTCTTTTATGCTCTTCCAAATTCTCTTCTTTTCTCCTTCTTATCTTTCTTTTCCCTTTTCTTTACTTTCCTTCAGCCTTCAGCTATTTAACTGCCCCCTTTCTGTTTGCTTCCAGTTCTCTCTTTTTCTCCCATTAAAAATATCTCTCCTTTTCTTAATGTTTCTTTTCACCATCCCTCTGAGCTTCTTATCAGCCACATCTACTTCAGGAGAAAAAAAAGCTCCAGCATCTAAGGGCAACTGTCTTTTCTGTTCATAGCTCCTTTTATATACTGAGTTACTTGACATTAGAATGTCTGTGATAAAACGCTTTGCTCTGTTGTGTGAAGTGAGATTCCTTGTGAGAAATACAACCACCTGAAAGGGGAGGGGGTGGAAGTGCTTTGAAAACAGCCTCAAGGTTAGGAAAGGCTGTGTTGAACCTTTCTGGTTACATTTTGACCACCAAAGATCACTAAATGTTTTTGATTTGCTGTTCTATTTAAAGCTTCCAAAGAAGCCTCTAGTGCCAGATGATAATATTAATATGCAAACTTGCAGTTAAATTATTTGGCACATGTCAGGGTTAAATACTGCAACAAAAGAGGAAATCTGAACATCAAAGACCACTCTGTAGCTCTTCAAGAAGGACAAATGTTTTACTCCCTTAATAAAGATAAGGAACCTGCTGGTTTCTTTAAAAGAACACTAATTTTTAACTATATACCTGATAATTTTTTTTTTCATCAAATTAAGATAGCTCATCTGGGCAGGGAAATTAATCTCCTGTTGGTGATGCACTTCCTGCAGCTGTTTGGCTGGAAATCCTAATGGTCACTGCCATGTGGAGAGATGGGCACAGAGACACTGATGTCCCTGGGCAGTGTCACCTGAAACCTCCTAATCTCTTTCAGTCCTGTTTCATCCTTTTATTTTCAACCTTATCTTTATTTGAGGCAGAAACATTAAAGTCAAATCCTTTTTTCTTTTTTTTTTTTTTTCTTTAAGGATCCATACAGGCAAAGCCACATATCAGATTCCTATTCCTTCTCACCAAAACTACTTAAAGATATATTCATTTGATAGTCAAATATAAACCATGGAACAACTTGCAAGATTTAACCCCAATGCACAGTTCAGCTTGTCTAAATTGTGATCAGTCTGAGGAAACTTGGAAAGACACAGCCAGATTTTGCTTTATAACAAAGTTAGGACTCTGTTTCTTTATCCATAGAGAACAAGCAAAAATTATGAGTACTAAATATAATCATAAATTCACAACCTATGAACCAATGAATGAAAATCAGTATGATATATTTAGCAAAAAAAAGGTTAAAAATTTCAGCATATTCTCTCTACCTAGAGAAAATACAGGACTGGGACTCACTGAGAAATGACTGATATGTTACTGACAGGATTTTAGCACCACAACAGGAAAATGGTGAAGTTTTTAACATAATAAAGTAGTTCTTTATGTGTCCAAAAGTACCTACATATGTATGTATACATACCTATACATATATATTTCTATATATATGTGTGTGTATATATATATTTTCACACACAAAGAATCAGTAAGAAAATTGTTTTTACTACTTCTATATTAGTGGTATTCCTAATAATGATAATAACAATAATGGTTAAACAAAGACCATGGTATGTGGTATTTCTAGTGCCAACTACAGTAAATAAACCAGTTATGCTGATCCTAAGCATTTTATCTGAAATGCAAAATGAATTGAACAACAGAAAGAATAGTTCTGATGCCTTGTAAAATCTTGAAATGTCATAATTCTGTTAGTTCATATGTTCATATTTCTACCAGAAATATGAAAGACACACATCTGCTGCAGCTATTCACTCTGGGACAACTTTAAATTCTGACCTTTACATCCAAAAAACTGAAGAAAAAATTATGATTTTATTCCCTTTAAAATAAAAAAAAATTATTCACAGATTAAGCAATTCTGATTAAGTTTTTCTCAAAAATAAAATTACACGTAGGACAACAAAATTATGTAGAGTTATAAAGTTATAAATATGCTTGTAAAATCTTCAGTTTAAACATTATATGCAGTGTATAGCATTTAATAATAACCAGGATATTGCTCTATAATGCAGTTTTCTGAGAGATAGTAAAACAGTCTAAATATATTGCCATTTTGGTATCAAATCATGAGATGATTTTGCATCATTTGCAATGATCATAAGCATCATAAGTACAGGCATTCAAAAAAATAATTTTTGGCTTTCTTAAACATGAAGTGATCACATAAAAATAATAGTGTGCCAGAATAAGACATCATTGCATAAGCAATTAACCAGTGCTATTTTTACATATTTAAATAGCTTAATATTGTTTCCAAGTTATGCACTGTTCCCCCTTCCCCACCCTAGAGAAACTACAGACTCTTGTGGGAATAATTCCCCTTATTTTCCTTCCATACTATTTTTTCTTGCAGTTCTATTTTTCAGAAAATAACATTTATCTGATCCTCCATGGAAAAGTATAGAAGAGAACTTCATCTGGTGAGGTGTAAGCTCAGATAAAGCAAATGCCAGCCATAGAAATCAAAGTTTTGTTGTGGTCCTTGCTGGACCTTGAAAAGAATGAATAAATTGGATCACAACAGCATTTCTGGACAACTTCTTATGCCTCTTAACAAACCATGATATTTTTTGGAGAAGCATCACAGAGAACCTATAGAAAGGATGTTCTGTCTTCTAAAAGAACACTTGGAGCAAAAGTATTTTGAAATCTTTTTATATTGTAAATATAAATTACTTTTAATGCATTGCTAAACTGCTGCATCTAAATGCTTTAGTGAAAATTTCAGTTAAAAGATGCAGAAACCAGCCATGTCCCCTTTCATGCAATGTCATACTTTTTGGTTTTAATTATGGAATTTGAGTGCAACCCAGTTAAATAGAAACATACATCACAAAATCACAAGCATTTTCAGAATATTTTTTTCATTAGAACATTCACTATGATGTGCAAAAATGAACCAGCAAGAGAACATCTTCAAGTGCAATGTCAACTGACAGGCAAATATACAGCATTAATAGCAATCAACAAGTATTATATCAGCTATGATTACACAGCACTTTCTTCTCTCAGATTAGCTTTCTACTGCTCAGAGTATCCAGCTCTGCGTGATAATCTGCATCCCCACTACTAGAGAGATTTTGACATCATGGATAGCAAAAGCCAAATAGTATACAAGGAATGGCATTCCTCTAAAATCTTCTTGTTCTTAGTGAGACTGCTGCTAAAATTTAAATTTAAAAACCACTAAAGGCTACTCTAAACATCTCTTAATTTCAAGGAGAGCGGATTCAGATCCATAACTTTTAATACATTCAACAACTGATGTGTCTAAGCAATCAAGTAACACAATATCAAGGTGCTATAACAACCAATTTACAGCCTATTTTTCCTTCAACAAAATACAGTAATATGCTAATGTACTGGCTTGAGAGCACCCTGTCCTGAGAGAAAAAAAGCAAGTAATTTAAATCAATAAGGTCTAATAGCTAATCCAGGTGACATTAAATGAATGAACTATTGTAGCTGCAAAACAATATTCAAACAGGTGTGGTCCTAAACTTCTGAATATTTGCATAATTTACTTATCGTATCTAAAGGAGATCACAAGCTGATTAACTTTATTAATGCTTTTGGGAGACATTGATGTCTATATCACCATCTATTTCAATTCTTCACAGGAAAAAAAATCAGACCGAATACTCAGAATCTGGAATTTTCAAACCCCTGCAAGTCAATAAATCAAAACTGAATGTACAGTAGTTTCACTCTTGAATCTGGCTTTTTTTTTTTTCATAACAGATATACAGATTCTCATTTTAGAAGGCTTTTTTACTGAGAAAGAATCATACTGTGGAAAAATTTCTTTCAGCATATTTCAGTTGTGCCTCAGTTTCCAC
Source organism: Ammodramus savannarum pratensis (assembly GCA_020466415.1). Lineage (NCBI taxonomy): Eukaryota > Metazoa > Chordata > Aves > Passeriformes > Passerellidae > Ammodramus > Ammodramus savannarum. Next base: position 2,539,267 of record JAHXMQ010012338.1, on the reverse strand, counting down.
ATTGAGTAAAATAAAAGGCTCTTTTAGTCATAACAAGTTCATGTATTCAAATATTTATAAGCTGTGGGTTGCTATTTTTGTGCATCCCTTATGCACACATTGATGCCCTGCAGTGTGGGCTTTAGATGTGAAGCACCTGTGAGTGGGCAAGGCAGTTCCCACTGAGCCCATCACCTCTTTCCTTAATGCCACTGATATGGGGGCTGAGAGAAGCAGCACATTTATTGATATCATGTTCATGCTCTAGGGAAAAAAAATATTGCTCAAGCTGCAGATGAGCTTCCAGATAAGAGGACTGACAAAATAACACCTATTCCAAGGAAATCAACAGCCAGCCCTCCACGTTCTGGTTAATTTAGGGACTTCCATCACATATGTTATCCAAGCAACCACATCACATTTAGCTGAATTCAACAGAAAACCTTCATTCTATTTTCAATATTCCTTCTCTCTTTTAGTAATCTAAGTGTTTCTAAAAAAGAGGGAAAAAAAAACCTCCAAAACAAAACCTCAGCAAATATTTACAGGCATAATGCTAATATTATGCTGCCCATCATGGGAATTCTTGTTTATAAATAGCTGGACAGGAAAAAGGAATAATGTCAGCGAGAACTGAGTTGCCCTTTAAATGGAAATAATCATCTGGTTATTTCAGTCAAGCAGCTGTGTGTGCAGTAGGAAGTCTCACTCACAAATATTATGATGACTCATCTACTTTCCTTTTCTAATAGTAAATGCTCTTTTCTCTTTATAAGTGCAGCACTCCTAAACCCTTCACAAGCTGCAATTCTACCTTACATTCCCTTACCTAAATCTGCAGATTTTAAAGTGCAGCTATGCATTTATATCCATAAAATTAGCTGTTATAATCACTGGGGTTACAAGGTTCTTTCACACAAACTGCAGAGCTGTGAGATTTGCTGCCTTTATCAAAGCTAACATCTGAAATAGCATGCAAAATGCTAAGATCATAAAGAGAAAAGGTGCAGCCTGGACTTCTCCCAAGTGCTGGGAAGAGAGGAGTTAATCACACGGGCAGTTTGGAGAGGGTGCAGCCAGGCACAGGACTGTACTGCAGAGGTGTGCAGCTCACGGAAGGTGTGGCCCCGTGCCTTCCACATGCATATTTAAATACTTAAATCACACGGCCTTAAGGCTGCTATTAGAGAGCAACCTCGCAGAGAGGAAGAATTACACAGTGAAATGAGGCCTAACACATTTCTTCAAACAGAGAGCTGAGAAGGAGAAGAAGAAGAGAAGGAAAAGCCCGGGTTACTCACGATTCTTTTCACCTCTCCACCTTGACCCCGCTTTTATTCTGGGCGCGACGTCCACGGCAGCAGTTATGTCTGTTAGCCCAAGCAGCAGCAGCAGGGACAGCACAGCCATGCCAGGTAACAAAAAAAAATAAATCACCTCTACCTGGAGTACTGCTAGAGATGAATTGGAGAAGACTTTCCTCAGTAATGAACAATTGGAGCTAACAGCACTTACTCAGCAGAGGCAGAGGGAGATGTAAAATGTTATTCCTGCTAGAAATGTTTATTAAAAATTTCCATTGCATCGCTCATTTCCTTGTTCCAGGGAAAGCAAAACCAGAAGAGTTGTAAAGGCTTCCCCTAACTAGGAGCCTCTGGCACTCAGATGCAGGAGGAGATGCAGTGGCAGCTTTCTGTGGTCCCTCAGAAGCCACGGGCTCCTCACCTGCCTCTGCCACCTCTCAGCCCTTCCCAGTGTTTATCAACATTCCCCACAGCACCCTAGCAGGGGACACAGCCAGGCTGAACACGGAGATTTTTCTCCCTCGCTTCCATATTTCACTGCAGTTTCACAGAGCTGATGACACGGAACATTTTAATGTTGACACTCAAATCTCATTACGTTTATCAATGGGCAGAAAAGCACAGTTTTTCAAGCTTCCCCCCCCTTACCCACAGAGGGGGGCAAGGGCAAAAAATAACATATCCAAGATGAAAAAATGAATGCTTAAAAAAGAAACTTTTTTTTTTTTTTTTTTTTTTTTTAAAAAAGCTGTGCAGTAACTCTGCCTCTTATTCAGCACAAGTATCTTCTATTTCTAGGGAAAATAACACAAACAATACCACCTCCCACACAGGCTTCTGTTAGCAGATGCTGCATAAATGGAGCAGCGCATCGGTGGTAAGAAAAGCTCTGAGAAACTGTGTATGGAATCTGTGTTACCTAACAAACCCTGCAGCCCAGCAGCCTTGAGGCACCCAGGGAAAGCAGATTCCAGTGCTTGCAGCAGCGCTGCTGGGAGAAATTCAACCCCAGATCCATCAGCACCGGGGAGCTGGATCAGGAACATCCCCACAGTCAGTGAAAAAGTCTCAAGGAAGAGCTGGAACACAGCTACCCCTGCATACCCTTTCACCGTAATTATGAAATTATTCCCCATGAGTTGTGGAGACCCAGAAAAGCTTCATCCTGAGAGCTGAAAATCACTATAATAAGACCAGAGGGTTATTCGTTCGTTGTGACAGAGGGCTTTAGTCTGCACGAAGTCTACATTTATATCCAGTAAAAGTTACTGCAGAGTTTCTAGTCATTTAGCACCATAAACATCAGCCTCAGGAATGCTTAAAATTGTTACTCATACAACAGTAAAACTTACTTTCTTCACAGAACAGCAATGAAATAGCATTCCCCAAGCTGATCTGCCTCACACATTTTGTGCTGCCTGTTGTGTATAGATGTAACCAAGCTGCAGAATTGAGGGTCTTCTCTTTGAATAAAGTACAGGAGTAAAATTCTAGATACAGTTTCAATTACCAAGAAAGGAGAGACAAAGTAATTTACCTCCATCTTAATAATGCATCTGTTTTATAATTTATCTATTCTATAATTTATAATGTTCACAGCCACCGCTCTTTATGAAATTTGAGCTCAGAATTATTAGTGCAATTGAAATACTGCACAAGAACCAGTTAGGAGGTGACCTGCTGAAGACACTAATTTCTAAACCTTCTCATGTTAGTGGTAGGAACTTTCCAAAAGAGGCCCTGAAGAATTTTCTCACCTAGAGCTGGCAGACCACAGATGATCACAAGAAAGTTTAAACAGCCATTAAAGTAGTTATCCACAAATCCTTTAAAAGGGATGTTCTTTTTCTTTAGACCAGTTAGAGAAATTAGGAAGAAAGATCTGCTCTTATTTGAATTTGGGTGAACTTTATTCAGTACAAAAAGTAAAGTATTTTTGGAATAGGATATAAAGAACTTGTGGTCTCTCAGATCTCCTGCTCCTCACACATTACAAGCAGCCTTCAGTTTTGCTCTGACCCCAGCAGCTCCTTGTGGCTATTCCCTCTGCAGAGGTGACCAGGAGGAATTCCAAATATAAACCCTGCACTGTGTCTGGGCAGGGAGAGAGTCATAATGTCCTCGCCTCAGTGGGATTTCCTTATGAAAAGTTTTTGGGGTTTTTGTGATCATTTTATTTGACACGAGTCACATCTATGTGCTGAAGAACAATGGAGATCACTCCTACACATGCTGTTGGGCATTTGCCCTACAGCAAAAATAACTCCTATGGTAACATATAGTGTGAAAAGAAATGGTTGGGGGGTTCATTTTGTCCTTTTTCAAAGCACTTTCTAACTGCACATTTTTCACCATCTGAGCTCATGCCAGTTCAGTCAGTAGTCACTCTTGAAAGATGACTCATGGTGTTGCTGGTTATGTAAGACACCTGAATGTACCACATAGCACCAAAATGCAGCAAAGAAAAAAAAAATTAATGTAAGTCTGCCCTTTAGGAGCACATGAACAGTAATGTAGAATTGTGTAGTTTACTGTGAATGCAGAAATACTGACTTTTGAAAGGACAGCTGCAGTTTTGAGCACCGAAACCAAAAGGTTTTGCAATCTCACAGTTGACAGTGAACTGTTTGAAGGACAGAAGATGAAGATTTTCAAAGAAAAAAAAAGAGCCAAAGCAAAGCATGAAATTCCAGAGTGAAAGAAATTATTCTGAGCTAAAAATTCAAGCTGCCTCATAGAAGAATTCTCTGCCTTGTAGTTAATATTTGTTATGCTTTATCTGGTCCCAGATCCAAACCTCATTGAGCCTTGTGCTGTGCAAAAGTAAACTTGTACATTGAATTGGTACTTCAGCAGATGTTGGCTGAGCTCTAGAGACCCACAGCTGTTTTGTCTGACAGGGAATCCTACACAGAATTAATGGAAAGTTTCACAACGTAGGCCAGACAGCTTTTTGTCTTAGAAATTAATGGAAGGCCACTTTTACAGACACAAACCACTGCATGGACGGACACTTTTGCACAGGTTGCACCCATTTATCCCATCACAGCAGAAGGAGATGATGCTTTCAAAAAAGCTACCCCATATCCTGAGGAGTGTGAAGAGACGCCCAAAGTAACGTCTCACAAGTGACATTCATGCAAAGAAATGAAATTAGATATTGAAAATTAATCACCAAAAGAGCTTTTACATCACTCTGTCTAACAGAGTGCCCCATGGACAGTGTTGCTGGTTAGCAGGGCAATTACTGCCATCAAAGCAATGCCTTCCCCACTGGAATAATAGCAAGTAAACCCAAACCAATTAAGCATTCAGAGGTGTGAAGCCAAATAAAAGGTGGCCTGCTCCTATGTGATTCAGTATTTTATAGCTCATTTAACTAGTTTCACTTTCTGCTGTATAATTTCTGCTCATGTGAGTTCCTCAGCTATTTGAAAGCTTATTCAAAAGCAATATAATTAATTCTGGGAATTAGCCATGTGGATAAATTTTTCAGAGATGCAGTAGACCACTTGAAGATATTACACTAAGATTGGATGCCTTCCTGACTTATATGTTACAGTTCAGTCAAAAGGATTTGAAGATAAAATTACATAATGAATTTATGGTCTGTGTTACATTAGTTCTATCTAGCCTTAATACACCTCATTTTCTCAAATCTTCAAACATATTTAATTTCTTTTCTCCTCAGTTTTCATTATGTCCCAAACTTTTAATTTCTGGTTTAGTGCACCATAGATAAAAGTCACTTGCAATTTACTTCTTAGATCTTTCCTTGGATCAAGTAGCTTCCACAGAACTTTTTATTCATAATAGGCAGAACTTTTTTCCTGAAGTTTTCTCTCTCTTCATTACAGACTTCACCTTTTTTTACCTGGTGAAGAGCTCTCTAAAGCATCTTGACAAGGGCTTCCAAGACAGGTTTGAAATAGATTTCCTCTGCATTCATTGACAAAGGCAGGATGAAAGCTGCAGCCTCTCCCACTGGAAGAGCAGCTGTCCTTTGAAAAGTCAGTTCTTTTGAGCACAGAGGTCCTTCTCCAGCCCTCAAAGTCACTTCCTTACACTGGGACATCTCTGTTCCTTCTGAAGACCCTGCCACTGACTGTGCTGGAAATGGATGACCTGGGAGAGCTTTTTCACCACACAAGTTGGTGCTGGTGTAGTGCAAAGGACAGAGTGACAAGGAGGAGCCTGGCTGGGCACCATGCCATGGCTTCCTGAGTCATCCCCTCCTCAAAGTCACACAGGGACTGGCTCAACCTCCCTCATCACGAGGGCAGGGAGCTGCCCTTTCCAGCCCTTGGTTTTAAGGCATCTTTCTCAAATTTGCAAAACAAAGCAGGTTGCTATTTCTGCAGTATGAGCTCTACTTAAATAGCTGCCAGATACAGTTCTTACCCTGCCTTTCATGCCCTATTGCAGAAGTCTCCCTTTTTAAAAGAAAAACGGAATCTGGTGGATTCAAGGAGCCTGTGCAAGGCAGCTGTACTGAGACTTTGGGGCATGACAGGACAGCAGTCACAGAACTCATTAAAGCTAAAACATTACCCAAGCTTTATTTTACAAGCCTTATAACTCTAAAAGCTCCAGGGAGATCAACTCAGATGTAGCAGTGTTTGCCATGAAAACATTGCAGTGCTGTGAAGTGAAGGGCACACACACATAACTCAGCAGTGTGTGTGGAACAGACCCACACACCATTGTACCCCTGCAGTCTTGGGGAAACACTCAGGTTCCCAAATCAGCTTGGCCGGGGTTTATTTGTTGTGATTGTAATACAGATCTAATTAATACATCAGCTGAACAAAGATCCTGAGACTGACTGGGGTTTTTTAATCATTCAAATGCATACATTTGAAAAAAACCTGCCAAATTCACCATTCTAACATACTCGTTATTTTTTTTCTGTTTACTTATAGAACACCAACAGTGCACCCAGCACTGTATAATCATTCAAATTAGCATTGCCTCTCTCCTAAAAACTTCATGGTCCAGCATGACTGTGTCTTAAAAGTCATCACTTCTCTGAGGGCATATATTTATTTCTTAATTTCCTCATGTTAAAGCCTTTACATTCTCAACATAACATTATACATTTTGCTAGCTCAATTTACATTTTTGGTGGTAGAGGAAAACAAATGTGTTCTTCATGCATACCAAGATACACACAAGTCTTTAAGCAAATGCACAGCATCCGTGTATACATGCTTCTGGTAATAAAAACCACAAACACAAAAACAAACAAAGCAGGATTTGCACAATTAGAAAGCAGTTCTGATATATATTATTTAGTCTTGACTAAAGCCACATTAAAGTAAACTGATCTAGGTTTGGATCAACCAGCCTTAAATATATACTCATTAATTATATATCCTTATCAAGAAATAATATTCCACTTGATGAAATTGGAAAAGAGATGACCTGGTTTTTGAGGCAAAAAGTATGTTTTTCTCACCCATGTACCTTATCAATTTGCCATCTATTCTCATGCCCTCAAGGCAGCACAGATTTTGATTTTGATTTATGTTAGAGATTACAATTTTCCTCGATTTATTTTTTCCATGTGACTGCAGAAGAGTAGGCATTAAACAAAGCTGTAAAGTTAAGTTAGGAACTACTATGAATTTCACAAGACATTCCCTATTACAGGCCTAGCTAGTAGTGCTATGAGAAAAGCATTTTTATCTTTCTCTTGCTATAATAAAGCCAAGAATTAAGACTTTTTTTTTTCTTATAACATATTTCTTTTCTCTTTGTTTGTAAAAGATGCTTAAAGTCCATCAGGAAGTAAATTAAAAAAAAATAATAAAATAAAGCCTGATCTAGGAGCATGTAATAAAGAAGATATTTTGTTCTTGCTGTTAGAATGCAAAGTGAGTTCTTATGAGATACCACCAAACTTGCACTCAGGCAAAGGAACCATCCTTCCTAAGCATTGTCAGACACTGTGACTGGCTACAGCCTAATGAGACAACAAATCTTAAAGGTGACTGTTTGAGCTGGAGGTGGCACCTTGTCCTTCATAGTGGGAGAGTTTATGCATTTAAAGTCACTATTGGGGGGAAAAACAATGAAGTTAAATAGCCCAAAGTGTAAGGAGCAGAAGAGCAGGGCGCTCCAACCCCAGCTGACCCAGAAGTGCTGGTGCCACCACAAGCCAGCAAGCTGAGCTCCCTCTTGCACCACCTCCTCCTACAGCCACAAACTGTTCTGCACAATAGAGAACTGATTTTTCTTTAAAAGCAAAAAGTACCAGCAGACTCTGGATCCCAACACACCGCTCCTGAAGGAGGCACAGCTCCCATGAAGGCATCACAAATCTCAAAATGCCTTCTTAGCTCTGGCACTGAATCAGCAGAACCCCTGAGTGCACCTCAAGTGCTCTCAGCACCCTCAACCACAGCACTCCGGGCTTTTCAAGGCTCTCTGTCTCTCACTGCTGTGATCCCACACCAGCAGCCAGAGCCTGCCTCCTTCTAATGATTATTTAGCATTTTTATGTGTGACTGCACAGCTAACAGCTCTTCACAGCTCTATGTGAGCTGATATTTCAACACAGCCAGTGTTTCATGTCAGCATAAATGAGAAGCTGTATGAGACTACCACAAGAATGCTTCCCAGATCATGTTGATAGTAAAATTTTATAAGATAATGTTGGCGCTTTTAACATCAAGCTTATGGATTAAATATGTCCCAAACACATTTAATGTGTTCCAGTCATTTATCATTTTCTGTTCTAACAAATTGGCAATATTTATCCTATTAATTCAGGCAAATGTAGGACTGTTTACTGAGTGGTGGAGAATTACAAGGATATGTTCAGACAAAAATAAACACAAGAAAACTAAAGTGAATATTGTTTAATGTAAAAATATGCCATCCTACTCAGCTCTCAAAATAAACTGCTAAACTGTCGTCGGCCTTCTGCTTTTCAGAAAAAGTGATTGTTAGGCTAATCTGTCAGGACTGATTTACATTTCTATATTTACTTTTTCTCACACATTTAAAATATCATCCTAGTGGGTTTCAAGAAAACATTCAGAGAAGACCTGGACATTTTATGATTCCAAGATCAAATACACAGCTTATTGCCTTTTTTCTTCTTTTTGCTTTAAAAATTTATTTCCTTTTTGCTTTATTTTCCTTTCCACTGATCTCTGACTCCTCCATACTCCATCTCTGTGTACTACTCCCCTTTCTTTCCAGTATATAATTTTTCCAGCTTATCATTCCACATCTCCTTCCTCTCTGTCTCCAGTTAACCAAGCCCTGTTTAGAAGTGAGGTATTGCCTGGAAGAGGTGCAAAGGAAAAGGTATTTGAGCTGAGAACTGTGCCAACACAAGTGAATAACCTATGATGAGAAACCCAGGTGAGTGTGGCATTATCTCAGCAGGTGATTTTGAGTAGATAACATGAGATAAACATGTATTTTGCAATCTGTCCCTGTGCTTAAAAAGTTAGAAGTTGAAGCCAGCCTGCCAAGTACCTAAAACTCCATAGAATTTATCCCAGAAGATGGAGATATTCCTGGTATTCACTCTGTCCTTTTACGAAATTGCTTTTTACACATGCTTGTTGAACAGGGCATGTTGTTGGAATACAAAATCAGCTAATTTTTCCTGGGGTGGGTGGCACCAGAAACATGGGAAACCATTTTGGCAGATGGGCAGAGAAGGAACTATGACAAAATATCTAAAATCAGGTATGAGAGTCTGGCTACACTTTTTCTGCTCCTGCCAACCCAAATTGCAATGCAGTGAAAGCTTCACAATAACTTCATCCAGGCATATGAGGACATTTCCTCAGCAGTGTTTCCATACTGATCTTCAGAACAAGAATCAAGGTCAATGTCTCACAGCCTAACAAGAAAAAATTCATTTGAAGGACAATTTTACCAGGCAGTTGCATTGCTGTTAATGAATCAGTTGGGTTTTTTTAAAACTTTTTCAGTTTTCCATTTTGTCAGGGAAAACTTAATTCTCCAGTGCTGAATCTGGTTATTAGGAGACAAAGTAACTTATAATAACTTTAGCAATGACATGGCTTGTGTCCCAAATGGTGCAAATAATTCACTGACTGTACTGGATCTATAGCAAACTGTGAGCATCTGGCCTCCTCTGCTTTGATCAACATTTTCAAAGCCTGCTTGAGAAAGATGGATGCCCTGTCCTATTAAGAGAACAATGGGAACTGAGTTTCTCTGTGTCCAGAGAGAAGGCAGTAATACAATTTCAGCAGTCAATGGAAGTTAGTGGTTTGACTTCTATTTGTGCCTTTGAAAATCTCCCCAGTGAGGTTCTTTGGGTGAATTAGAGCTATGGGGTAATCTCCTAAATTGGAACAGAATCAATAAGCTAAATGAAAACATTTACCTCAAACTCTAATTTAAGCCCTGAGCTGATGGAATTAAAAACGTCGTATCTTTAATAGATGTACATAAATAAAAGTCTCATCATTAGCTGACATGTCATAACGAGCATGGGGCTAAAAATACTGTCTGAAGCCTCGTGCAAACTCTACATTCAAGTGAAATAAAACACAAACACATTTAATACATTTTTTCTGTGGGTTGAGATACAGCAATAGTAGGAACACAGGCTTTTCCTGACTTTTGTTTGTATTTCAAACTAAAAATTACATTCTTAGCTGATTTGGGGCAGCATTTTACTTTATATTTCATGTTGTCCTACTGTACACAAATGTGTTAACAGAAATCAGCTGCAAAACAAAAGTGTGTGCTTTTAATGAGTTCCACACTTTCTAAACTAAAAAATTGCAATCGTAATATATTTGTTTTCAGACCAATTTCATAATAACTTAGACACTTGAAAATAAACATTCCTAAGTATATGAGCTACTTGAAATTAATAACCTAAGTAATAAAATCAATACTCTCCTTATAGTTCTTGCTAATTTTTTCCAATATTGATTTTTTTTTTGGTAAGGTACTGTAAGGCTGGCTTATTATATTATTTTTATCTATCATAAAGAGAAGCATTTTTATGGAAAATAATTGAAAATGAACACGTGAAATGACCAAGGAACAACTGCAAACAGCCAAGTGATCACTTTAAGGATTAAAAAAATCAAAATTTGGAGACATTTAATGCTGAATCATTTTCCTTTGAAAAAATTGAAATACCCATAAAATGCAAATGCACCATTCAGTTACTGGTAGAAGTTTGTCATGGGAATAAAACTGTGATTATTCACACCCAAACTGTGACTGTAATGACCAAATTCTCCTCTCTAATAACAGGATTAAACATAGTTAATTATGATATAGAAAAGATAAATTTCTGAGAGGCAGAGCTATATTGTGAAATTTTTACATATAGGATGGATATATATGTATAACACAGCAAATAAGTAACAGTAATGAAAACAAAATTAAAAGAACATCTACTTTGTTAAGGGCAGATGAGAGAGTGATTTTCTTCCTTTCTCATTAGATTGGAGTGATGATTGTCACCTTTCAGATTTATCAGTATAAACCCCTGTTTATTCAAATGATTGGAGATATAATGCTTTAAATGGTTTCAGTGACTTCAGGTATTGCTTTCCACAGATTTTTTTTTCTCTCTAATTAAGTCTAGTCTATTCCTCTTCCTTTTTTATTTGTCCCAATTTTAATGTTTTCCATGTTATCTAAGTTAACACATTCACTTCTTACATGGGGACCAGTTGTCTGATCCATTTCACAGATCTCTGCTCTGTTGACAGCTACTCTAGGTGCATTCAGAGCTATTTTAAAGATGAAAGCTGCAAACATGACGTTCTCAAACATGTCAGCTAAGACAATAGTTAAAAACTTTAAAGAGCCTGTGAAAACCTCCATAAAAAAGAACAAAAAAAAAAAAACAAACTGAAAAATTCAGATTTGAAAAAAATTAGCAGTCACAGAAATGCTGATAGCTTTTCTGATAAAAGATTAATTTTGAATATGAAAACTGTACTGCTAATAGAAATTAGCATGCAATCAAAGTATATTTGGCTGTGATATGATATAAAATGGAAGGTTTTTGCAAAGAGTAAAAATGACCCTCTGAAACCTACTGGGCTTGCATGCAGTGCATTTTTACAGCAGTGAATAAGGAGTCTGTAATCTGCACAAAATGAAGCTGTAAAGTCTGCAGTGTGACAGCCTGCCCATGCCTCCCAAAGTAGGCTCTGCTGTCTTTTCAAAGTGAAGGCTTGACATTGGCAAAAATAAAGAGCAAAAGTGCCAGGAGGAGGTGAGTGAGTGCAGAGTGTGAGTGGCAGTCCTTGGGAAGGCTGTGCTCCAGCCTGACACGCTGGCAGGGGATGGAGGCAAATACTGGCAACCAACCGCCTGAATTTGATTTTTTGTGGGGCCCTTGAAGTAGGTGAGAGCATTCCTGGGTGATTCCCACTCCCTGTTTCTTTCTGTCCACTGTGGATTGCTGCAGTTTGGCTCAAAATTCCTAATGCAAGCCCAGAGGGCTGGCTCAGAAGTTTGGGGGTTTTTTTCAGATTTTATATACACTCAATGTTCATTGCATAAATGAATCTCAGCCATGCTGTACTAGGACACCTTCAACATTCCCATTGGTTTTGGAGAGAACCACTCTAAAAGTTGATTTTCCCCCCCACCCCACCATATTCCATCATTAGCTTTTGCTATGCAGCGGGACTTCATGAATTTGAGTTTTAAAATTAAAAATCATTCAAAGAGAAGCCACAGTCAACTCTAATGTAAACAAGCTCCACAGAAATTAAAAGCATTTGGTTCACAAACCTCAGGGCAGATTTCAAACCCACATCACTATGACATCTGGAAGGAAGGAAAGAAGGGAGAGAAAACCCTGTAAGAACAGCATAGAGCTCTTCCCTTTACTCATCACTGTTTTTATTCCCTCATCTTTTTCCTCATTTTCTCTCCTTCCTTCCTCCTTTCCTTTCCTTTCCTTTCCTTTCCTTTCCTTTCCTTTCCTTTCCTTTCCTTTCCTTTCCTTTCCTTTCCTTTCCTTTCCTTTCCTTTCCTTTCCTTTCCTCCCTCAACTCACACTTAACAGCTAGGGCAAGTCACATGGCAGAATTTCATATATGTCATTTCAGTTTGTCTAAGTAAGTTGTTCTTTTAACATGAAGTTCATTGATTTATCAGACTACACAATTGGAGGATTTTTTACAGAAACATTTGTTCTCAATTGAATTAACAAATTCTCTTAATTCAAATCCTCTTCACTCTATTTTTGCAGGGATTGTTCAACAATTTGTTCTTTTCCTCTCTTTGGAGCAGTTAATGTCTTTTTCTTGGAATGTAGTACCTCCTTATATGTAAATATGTTGCAGACATCTTTTATGAAAAATCCTTTCTTTAGGATTTTTCCTCCTGAGAAGCCTCAGGAACAAAATGCAAACATTGGTTATCTGCTGCTGTGGAATGCAACAGGTGCGTCTGGGATTGGTCCATGTTGGATGTTTGTAATTAATGGCCAATCACAGTCAGCTGGCTTGGACAGAGTCTGAGCCACAAACCTTTGTTATCATTCATTCTTATTCTATTCTTAGCTAGTCTTCTGATGAAATCCTTTCTTCTATTCTTTTAGTATAGCTTTAATGTAATATATATCATAAAATAATAAATCAAGCCTTCTGAAACATGGAGTCAAATCCTCATCTCTTCCCTCAACTTGAGACCCCTGTGAACACAGTCACATAAATATATAGAATATATTATAGGACTTTTTCTACTAATTGTTTATAGCAAGGAAATAGATGGAGAACAAAAAGAAACAAATATCTAACGTACTGTTTTGTAATGTGATAGCCACTCCTCTAACTAGCTGTGGCAAAAATTGCAGGGCCACCTGTGGATCCACTCCCAGTTATCTTTAATTTGGCCTATCAGCCCTAAAACTACACGACATAATTCTCTGCTTACAGAAAACGCTGGCAGTTTCACTCTGTGAGGTCCATTTACTGAATCTAAAGCACACAGCACAACCGGGCAGTGTGCACACAGAAATCCCCAGAGTAACCTGATATTTGTAGCCCATAATGCTGCTTGATTTGGTTTCAATTAGATATGTTTAAATTCATGATTCTGGGATTTTATGGAACTTTTTATATATCACCATGCTCATTGTGCTATGCAAGGCGACGTAGAGCAGAAATGAGGAACTGTAACTTGCTTTGTCACAGTTTAGAAAATGGCACAAAGGAAGACCCCAAACAAACAAAACATCCAGCTGAAGTAGGAGCAGGGAACTCAGTATTTCTGGAGATCAACATGAGTTATAACCAAAACACTTCACTGAGCAATGAAACAATCTGATAAATTTGCAGCTGCTGGGAGATGTCTGAACTTAATTTTGTGACTAACTCCAACTCATCATATTGACTTTTAAAAGTTAACCTCAAAGAAAGTTTGGGAGAAAACCAAGGTTGTGAAAACTGATTTAAAACCACTCTTTAATTGTATCAACTATCACTAAAGTCACTGTATCAACCGTTGCTAAAGCCAATACTAATAATTGTAAATGGCACCAATACAGCCAGATTAATTTTAAACTCCAGATTTTTAACAGGAAAAAATAACAATTTTCATTTGTATTGGCTTTAAATAATTAAGCAAATCTAAGAATATTTGGGTCCAAAGTATGCATCCAGTTTAAATGAAGGCTATGAGAGGTGACTGTAGACATTATGAAGATTATTACTCAAAATTAACATTTTTTCAGCCTGCAATACAGAAATATGAACAGCTTGGGGCATATTTTCTAAATCTTTTGTTATCAAATACTGAGTTGGCTCTGGTTCTTCAAATTCCAAAGGTAAGGATTCAGCAGACCTATAAATACTCCTTTGGTGTACAGGAGTATTTTTTAGTTCTACAACACAGAAGAACTGATGGATCAGTATTTGCAGAAGTATTAAGGCCTCTGGATAAAATGTGTGCTAGGATAGAATCATGTGCTTTTGTACTTGAACCACTCTACACAGATGAATTAGATATTTGGCCTTGTATTAACTTGTGAAGTTCTGCATCAGCATTTTACAATTGTAGCACATATTTCATTTTCATTGGCAAACCACAACTCATTACAAGTCTAATTTATACATAGCCAAGTGGTATGGCTTGTCAAATGGGAACACATGAACTTGGAAATAGCCAACATTTTCCAGTAATTTCAGAATTTTTCAGCCTTCTTGAAAGGGAGAGTTAACAGCCTTAGATTTTCTAGAGTACATCTGAATAGTTTCAGGAGCCAAATCTTTTATTCTGTGCCAGCATAAGGTTCCTTCAAAACCATCCTCCCAGTTTATATCCTTGAAATAGTACTCCATGCAAAACTTCTGGTTCTGGCAGCAGAATATCCTTATTTTCTTTTATTCTTTGAATCTTGAGAATTTCTCCAACTCCTCATAAAAAAAGACCATGGGAATGTGCTATTCTGTCAAGCACATAGATCAGAACTGTAGACCGGAAAATCATAAGGCAGAATTTGAAAATAAAGGGTGAGAAGGATTAATGAAGAATGAAGAGAGTTGTGATGCTCTAAATCAAAACGAAAATTAATAGCAAAAAAACAGTAAAAAAAGAAGACTAATATTTGGTCAGATTTTTTTGGTCAGATTTTTGTCAGGAACTTTTCTCAAGCTGTGATGCTGATGAACTACTCCCAATGGTCTTTGACAAAACAACCCACAACAAACAAACAAAACCAAACAAAAACAGCCCACAGACAAACAAAACAAACACAAAGAAACAAACTTCCAACAACACCACACAAAACACAAACAAACCCCAAACAAAATCCAAAACCAAAAGCCCCAATAACAATCAAATAAGAAAATGTGAGGTTTGAAAGCAAAGAAGCCTAATATATAGTGATCAGTTGCAGTGTGGTCACCACTCCTACCTGAGCAATCCTTTTTATCTACAGATGTTAAAAACATTAAAGTGGCAACAATATTCTTGTCTCTTTACAATTGAAATACCTGAATTATCCCCTCAAAACCTTCTTACTTTAGTGCACTTATTTTGCCTGAAATCCACAGGCAAAAATTTATTATTTAGTACTCTTTTTACAGGAATTCTTTTAAATAAAATTCTACTAGATATTTTATACCAAAACTTATTTCTGAAACAGTCTGCATGGCTATAACAAAATTATTCACTCAAACCATACCATAACTGCTTTTTCCTGGCTCTGGGCAGATAAAGCAGAACACACAGGTATGTGCAAATGTGTACTCTACAAACTAGACAGGAGCAAGACTGCATTTAATTTGTTACAGCCTTTAAAAGATCTCTACTGTGTGTTGCACAAAATGTCAGTCCAAAAGTTTCAGTGGAATTCTAATAAAGTTTTTCATCACTCAGACTATGACCTCACTGCACATTTTGTTCTGAGAAATGTGCACATAGTTTGCTTGTTCGTTTTTTTAAAAGTGAATCCAATACATTGAATCAATTTTTATTACTGATATTCCAATTCTAATTTTACTATGGGATAGAATAATTACCAGTTATGAGTGATAAAACTGCAATGCTTGAACATATCAGTATTCTCATTAGAATTAGCTTCTAATTCTCAGTAGGTATTGAGCAATATATGTTCCTGCAGCTAACAGCAATTAATAGCAGTTTAGGCTCCAGTTTTAATTTTCTTAGAAGGCCATATATGCTGAATAATGTCACACTGGACTGTTCTTTTTTGCTGCAGCCACTGAGTGCAGTTTGGGCCATCTCCCTCCTGGAGAACAGGAATAAAGTCTCCCATTAGCCATGGGGGCTGCTCCCAGCCCCACAAACACAAAACCAAACACAGATGTCAGAGATCTGCAGCTGGGATTGGAAGATATCTTGTGCCTCTCAGGCACAAAATAAAGCCCTAATGAATTTTTTTAGAATGAGGAAGTAGGACTTAAATGTCAAAAAATGCTCACATGGAATATTGTAAGTTGTTTCTACCTCATGCAATGCCAAAACCAATCCAAGCATCTTAAAAACGGATGGTATATCATTTTTTTTTCCTCACTCTCCCTCATTATCTCTAAATATATGAAAATTGAAAGTTATACAGTAGTAAAATTTGGACTTCCAAGATAATTATCCAAATTAAGATATGTCAAACTTATACCATGGAACCAGGTTCAAAATACGTTTCTGTCGAATGAAAATTCTGTTTGGCTTCAACTAATCTTCTCTTGCTTAAAACCTGCTACACAAACATTTTGAAAGCAGAGGCTCTACAATAAAAATGGTGCTAAGCTGAGAAGCTCCACACATGTGAACTAATGATGTAGCTGACAGTCTCAAACATATCTTTAAAGAAAACTTCACCCTTAGAGATAATTTAGCCTTGTGGACCTCAATGGAAGTTTTCCATTGTCTCATATTGAATTTAGTCAAAAGTTTGACAAGAGAAAGTGACAGTGTCTCAAAAAGACCTTTAAGGTGACTGGGGAAGAACAAAAGCACTGCTTTGCTCAGAGATTATAAATTCTAGAAATTATACAAGCAAATAAAAGCCCAACTCATGCTGAAGCATTAATAAAAAATCCTAAAATACAGTGTGTCTGTCCACAAGGACAAAGACCATAAACATGCTTTGGCAAACTTTGCTTATGTACAAAACCAATAATTTTTTTATGTTTTAGATTGCTGCAGCTTTCTTTTAGTGGCTAACGTAATTCCTCAAATTTCTCAAATGACTTTGAGCAGGTAATGTAATTTCTACCCATTTTAGAAAGATTTAAAAAAGAGCCACAAGCAGCTAAAGCTAGTGTGACGAAATGTATAACTTAATGTTTCATAATAAAATACTTGCTAGACTTAATCCATTTTCTGTATTCTATAAGAATCCTAGACATCTGCAAAATTATAAAAAGGATTATTAAAAGTGCTGAAGTAGTTTTCTCTTATTTTAGGTTGGACAGTCCTATAATGCTTTTTTTCTCATTAGTGTGCATGCTATGGAAAGGAGATGCAGTCTTCTGAATATAATTATATAAGGCATGTCTCTCCAGCTCATCCTTCTGAAAAGTTTTGCATGTTCCACCTACAACTGCAGACAACTTAATCTTGAAGTAATTTACAGCAATGCATCTGATATCTTTGTTTTCAGAGAAAATTTTCAATGCAGTATTATTCACTTAAATTTCAATCTGATTTCCTATTTTTTATAAATTAATTCTTTCAACAGAAACCTCATCCATGGTTCTTGTTACTGATATCCTCCTCCTCCAACTAATTTAATACAGGAAATTGTGTTACAGTCTTCCTTGTTCTTAAAGCAACTCCTAATTCTTATTTAGTGAGGTTTGCAATGAACAACATACTAATAAAACACGTTCTTATTTTAGTTATTTTAAATAATGGCTTTGATGTTTATGTTCTTCTTCATTAAGAGTTTTAAAATTTAATCCTTATCCATGAATATACTTAGATGCAAGACTTAAGTGGAGTAATTCTTACAGCAAAACTTGCAGATAAAATAAATTTACAATTTTTTGTGTATGTTCTGTAATAAATAATTAAAAATATCTCTCCAGAAACAAGATGAAGGATAAAGTCACATACATATGCCACAGACAATCCTCAGTGGTTTAAAAGTGGAAGCTTTAGGTGAATTGACACTGTCAGTACTGAAAAAAAATCTCAGACGTCAAAAATTGCCTTCTGTACAACAATTTAATGTGCAGAAAATTAAATAAAAGTCTTGAAAATAACCTGTAAATATAATTACCTTGCAGAAGGAGATTTCTGTTTTCAACATAACTTACAGAATGCAGAAGATAAATTGGTAAAGATAACATTGACTTGATAAATCACAATTGATAAAAGAGAGATGATCTCTCTTGAATTACAAGTTACAATAAATTCAGGAAAGACAAATGAGGTTTTGAATTGATACATCACAGAAGTCAGGGATGTCAAAACTGTATTTTCTCAGAGTTCATTATGAAATGTAAGTAGCACTGAAATTAATCTTTGTGGGCTTCAGAAATTACATTACAACACATAGCTCAGGGATGTAGTGCACTGGTTCATATCTGTCCACAGAAAGCAGAAGTGACTTTTTGGAGTCATTAGTCAGCCTTGGACAAGAAAAGGCCCAAGAATTGTATTTATGAGTGAAGATATGTTACTGCAGGGAAGCTTATCTGTTTATTTGCCATCAGCTTCATCCATCTCCTCTGGCTGATGCCTGGACTAAAAATGCATCAGCTCACAGAGGTCACACCTAGAGCCCAGTGTTTGAGTGTGAAAGGAAAGGTGCTGCACACAGGTCATGGCAGCTGCATGAGGAGAGAAAGGTGAGAGCAGCAACTGCTTTGTCATGAGATATATGGCTGCCATTTGATTGTCATGCTTTTGCTTCAAAATCAGCACGGGGGAAACCCCACAGCTCCCTTGTGTCCCTCAGCTTCAGTCAGTCACTTCCATCAGCCAAGTTCTGAGCTCTGCTCATCCTACCATCATACAGGATCAGCAATGACACTCCCCTCACATCTTTGAGGGTGTTCTCCTTCCCCCTGGCTGGGTGCATCAAGCCTGGAAGGGGATCAGCATCATACACCCTCACTTAAACATTCATAAACCCCTTGCACAGGCTTTGGGCTGCCAGAGCAAATGAGCACAGATAAAAGTTTATGACCAAAAGCTTCTGAGTCTCTGCACTTTGCCATGCTGCACAAAAAGCTTTTGACCTTGAAAATGTTTGAGTGCCATGGACACTATCCCTTCTCCCTAGAGCAGAGACTTCCAGTAATTAAGAGCCCAAGATTTTGCCAGAGTTAGTTACAGGTACATGTCACACCAAACAAATTCTGAAAGATCCTGATTAGAATCTTTCAGAATAAACTGAAAATTGTTTTAATGTCCATGTCCATATGTTTTTAAGTTTTGAATGTATAATGCAACATCAAATAGAAACCCAAACTCAATATTATACTCACTCAGAGAGAAAAAAAATGCAGTTTTAAGCCAGCAAAACTATGACATATGAAACAGACAGCTACTGCCTGTCAGTATAATCTGCTAGGAATACAGTTTGTAAGCTCCATACTTCTGTGCATGTAGGAAAAAAAGTCATTACAGCAGTGAGAAGGGAAAATATTCTTCTTTAAGGTCAGAGGGGCAATTCCTATTTGTTGGCAAATGGACTCCTTAAAGCATGATGTGATCAAAGGGACACTCCAGAACAAAGCCAAGGCACAATTGTCTGGTTTTCTAAAGTCACATACACTTAAGTGAATATGAGATTAAAAGAACTCAGATTAGGCAGCACAGAAGCTCCAAATTTTGTACATGTACAATACCTTGCTAAGAATACTAAAATAATACTCTTGCTCTCGTGATGTCTGCTATTTAAAAGGTAAAACCTGATTAGAAAGATGACCCTGCCCATGCAGAGTTTGGTACACGTTGCACATGATGTATTAAAAATGGAATTCTGCAACAGCTGACAGGACAGGGAAATGAGGACTGGGGATAAAAAAAAAAGAGAAGGAGTCAGGGAAATGCAGACCCCCAGGCACAAAGCAACAATTTATTCACCCTGCTTGCTAGCTGTCGGGTACTTCAAGCTCACTAGGATATGTTCCAGTACTGATAAAAAAATGTGTCACAGGGAGGTGGAGGTAAAATAGAAAAGGGTGTTGAAATTTGTGGTCAGAATTCATAATCCATATTCAGAAATGCCTAGTAAATGAAAAAAAGAACAGGCAGCACTAAATAGCTTTTAAATAGCTTTTACCTGACCTTCAGCTGGGATTTTGTTACTATTGTTAGGATGATTTGAGAGACTGGTAGAGATGCACCTCCATTTAACATTTGCATCTCATCTCCTCCTTTTGCTTCATGAATTCCTTGCATTCACAAAATAATTTTAGGCATTTAGTGTCCAAATTTCAGTTGTATCTTCAAGTATGTACTGCTTTTTCTTGGTATTGTTTCTGTGCACTGGTTAAGCATGTAAAAGATTATTAAAAAAAAAGAAAATACGTAAATGCCAAAATAATCTACAGTTTTAGATTATATAAATAATCTAAGCCTGTAGATTATATAATATATATAATCTGCATAAATCTGTGCAATGTATGTTTGAACAAACACATTACATTTCCACTTTTTGAAACAATATTCTGGTTGGGAAAAATATTTAAAGGACCTCTTGGAAGATATGAACACAACTTCTATCTATTTATAGCTTCATGCTTGTCATTTATTAATACACACAAATCTACAGTGTCTTTTTCTCTAGTTATCTTACTTTCACTCCCCAGTTTATCATCCAAACATCTGCCCATAGCTAGGAAACAGCTAAAGGTGTTTCCCTGTGTTGTAAGCCAACAAAATTATGGCACAGGGAATTGTTGGCAGTCTGGTGTTTTTTCCCTCCCAGTGACAGGTAATACCTTGCAACAGATGCTATTCATTTCTTCTGGGTGAGCTTGGTTCTTACTGGGCTTGCAAGGGGATAGATTGAAGAATAGTGTAAAAGTAAATGAGTTTAGAAAAGTAATACTTTAGAAAAACAGAAATGGAGCTGGGGTGTGAAAATTGTGGTGGAGACAAAAGTGTTTGTGCTTAATGAAGAAAATAATTGGAAAGGGTCAGTTTTACAGCCTGCCTTGGCTGTTCCTATTAGAAGATCCAATCTCCCAAATTCACAGGATGGCAACTTAAAAGGGATCTCGGAGGCTGACAAAGCCCTCAGTGTTACACCATAATGTGACTTTCACAGAGGATTTATGAGGACATGGCAGTGGAAACCTGGAGTCCTTCCCTCCCTGTGACAGAGAGCAGGAAGATTGGAAAGACAAAAAGATGCAACATCTCACACATAAATAACCCACGTGCACAAAACCAACTTACAGTGTCTAACACAACACTCTTGCAAACACACTTGAACGCAGCAGTGTGTTTGAACAAAACTGCTAAATTGTGGCTAGAGCATCTGAATTAGGATTTTCAGAGGCACTCAGTGTAAATTTAATTGGTTTGCCAAAAGCAGCATGGATTTTTGATGCTGCTTCAACATCAGACAGAGTTGAACCGTGTTTTCCTTTTGAATACTGCTCTACTAATTGTTTGTCTTTGACAAACTGCACGACTTTTCTGCTACATAAAATTAGCCACATAAATACTCATGGCTTTGATATATGAGTACAACATTGCCATAAATCCCATGTTAGGAAAGGTGTCACACTGAAATTAAGGTAAACTTAAACCACTGCAGCTTTCTGGGACCTTCTGGTGAGTGTGGATTGCTACCTGGGGGTGTTACATTAGTGCTCTGGGCAGGACCAAGGAACAAACTATTAGAATTTAATGTGTTTAGTTTAATTAGAAAAGCCTCAAATAATTTAAGAATATGTTTAAATGTGAGCATGCTTTTGTGTGGTAAATACCTGAAGGGATTTTAGCATGAGTAGAAGGACTCTGCTGGTTTGCATTCATTAGGTAGAAGTGCAGATTAAAAATGAATGTGACAGCCCCTGACCTCTGCACCTTCTAAGGATGTGGGAGAAGAGGCAGCTGGCATTCAGAAAGAGCAGAGCTATCATTTAGCTCCAGCATGGTTATTTCCTTCTGGGCTGTTTGCTTTGCACTTGCAATTGTGGATTCCAAATCATGTTGGTAATCCAGAATTTGGGATAGGCATTCTCCCCATGACTCCCACCACAACACTGAACTGACTCTACAAACACAGAATGACTGAAGTTAAAGCACATCATGGAAGATTTCTTCAACAATGAAGAACATTTCCCAGTAGAAAGTTCACTTTTCATTTTTTGGATCAGATTTGGTTGTATTATTAGAAGATAACTGTCCCTCACATGTACTAAATTTTGAGATGCTAAAGGCATGTCAATAGATTTGATTTCTCCCCTTACTGCACCTGCTAACATACGATCAGAAAATATTTTTTGCTTTAAAGTGTTATACCTTCAGCAAAATAAATGTGTTGAAGCACTAATCCTAGATTTAACAACAATTTTCTTGAAGCAGATGCTCTGTGATATTTTACATCAATCTTTTTTATTCTTCCAGGAAATTTACAGAGCTAATTGTGGATTCAGCGACCTAGGTGCTTTGCTTTTTCTTTTGTAATCTTTATGAATCTAATCTGTCAAAAAAATTAAGGTAAAAATTCAAAGATGAAAAGGAAAGCACACCTGCCAAAATACCTCACTAAACAGAAATAATTTTGAAAGGTGGTTATTAAATAAAATTGGTTCTGCATTTCACATCAATGAAAAATACTTGAACATTTCAAATCCCTTCTCACCATTTTTCCTAATCACAACTTCCTACATTATCACAGCTTGGGAACCCCAATGCATTATTTTTGGAAGTGCACACATCATTATAAAAAGTGACTATTCAATTTATATCATGACTGCTATGCCCTATCATTGTTCTCACTAGTGAAGGAAAAATTCAGTCAGTGTGATGATAGATGGCCTAGAGTCAGAAAAGTGCAATTAACCTTTCTTAAGCTTATTCTTGTTTAAGTGAGATAATGGAATTTGATTTTTCTTTTCAGAGACTTCTGAGTTTTAAAAATTATTTTATACTACGGAGAAGCCAAGCTCTTTCTATGCTTCTTATGAAACAATTCTACAATTTTTCTATTATGCATTTGCTTGTCATTCAAAAGAAATGTAACTGATTATAATTATTCCACAAAAAAAAAATAGCTCTAAATAACAAGACCTCCTGAATAAAGAAAAATACAGTTCATATTTTCTGTGCTAGTTTGTTTTCTGGTATCCTGATGATGACTTTACAATGCATTCTCATGAAGATTTTAAGCATTCCTCTGAAAGCTTACTCTATAGAGGAGAGTTGAAAATGCTTCTCTAAAATAAGAATTAAATAAGGGTTTAAAACTCCAGTGTTGTGAAAATGGGCTAGGAGCTGATGGGAATTTCAGCTCAGAACAGAAGTGGGAGAGGTGGAAGTGTTGATTAACATGCACACATCTTTTCCTGGTCACAAAAAAAGGAGAACAAGTCCACTTGTGACAACTCCTGCTTAAAAGGGCTAAGTGACTTTTCAAAGTGACACAGGGATGGCTTTGCCTCCTGATTTCCATTCCCTTGCTCCATTAGATCTCCACAGTGCTCCACACTGATCCTGACAGGAGGATGTGCCTGAGCTCATTGTGACTGACAGTCTGCTCTACTGTCACCACTACACAAGGAATATTAAAAAAAGGAACTGCAGTCTTTAAAGCAGGTGGCAGAAAACCTTAAAATACAACTTCCCAACATTATAAATACATCACAATGTCAGACAAAGGCAGAATTTTATCCCTTGGAAACATGTGGTTACGCATTTAGCTTCCTATTTTTTAACCTAGTGGGAAGAGAAAATAAATTATGTCTCTCAACACAACTGACCTCCTTGAAAATATCTGCCCAGGTGAAAAGATGTGTGCATGTTAATCAACATTTCCACCTCTTCCACTTCTCTTTTGAGCTGAAATTCCCATCAGCTCCCAGCCCATTTTAACAACTGGGGTTTTAAACCCTTATTTATTTATTGCTTTTAAAGTTTGTGTAATCTCACTGGGATGAATTTCATAGAAAAAAATTTTATTTATTAATTTGTCAAAATGAATACTTTAATTGGACTATACTGGTCAGAGCATTTCCTTTATGCTGGTCAGCCTGACTCAGATTCAACAGAACCTTCCCTGTGCTGCATTGTAGAAGAGATTTTATCTGTGCAGTGTTATCCCATTCCTGGTGTAAAAGAACCAAAATATCACTAAATAGCTGTGGAGGTTTCATGTGAGTATGGGAGGTCCTCCTGCCATGGGAAGGCAGCAATGAGGCTGATTCTCTGCAGCCTCTGAAGTTGGCACAGTCAGAGAAAACATCCAGGGAAAGAGAACAGCCAGCTCAGAGGCACAAACAGGGACTGAGCAGGACATTGGAGTGATATCTTCAGCCTCTGGCCAAAGGTGCAGCAATGCTCACCTGAGCATCCCTGCAGACTCCTCTTGGCACAGCTGTAAATGAGCATTTCCAGAGGCCAGGCTGGGCACTGAGCTCTCTTTACTCCTTTGTAGAGTGAGATCACTTGATAAGGCAAGGAGCACCAGGAGGAGCTGCAGGGCACATGAGGGGTCTAACAGTGGGAATAAAATGGGAGAAAATAACACATTTACTGCTGAAAGGTACTGCTGGCATCCACCATCTGGGGAAAAATTTTTTCCCAGGACTAATGTGAACTAGGACATTTATTAATCCTTTCTTACCTAAGATCTGACAGTGTTAAGTTCAGAAAAGAGCACTAGCACTTGCAATGCCAGAGGAGAAATGTGAACTGATTGCATATATCTCTGTGCATAGTTAAAATTAAGATACATAACTGAACTGATTTTTCATTGCCTTACAAAGTGCTAGATTTCAGTTTTCAGGATCTGAAATTTATCTTATTACTTGTCTCTTAATTCCTTTCCTTTGCATTCCTGAATTGAACAATTAAATACTGCTAGATGGCCCACCTGAATTTTTCTATGTATAGAAAAGTAAAAAATGCATTATTTGATTTTTCTTTGCTCAAACAAGTAGAAGTAAAAGCATGCTTTACATGCTCATTGTATGGTTTGAGAGTTGAGAAAACATCATGCTTTTCATCTTCCTACACAATTTAATTAATCCTTCACACTACTATGAGTAAATAATGCATAATCCAATAGTATTTTGGTGATGATTTATCATTAATTATTGTTCCTCATTGTAATGTTAAATAATATCAACCTTATTCAACCTGTGAAATGAATCCCATTGATTCCTTTGTCTATGTAATTGAAAGGGACAGTCCCATCAGTTTCATTAGAGGCTATTTGTCCTCTAACACATCAAAAAAGATTTAGAGCTTAAATATTGGGAGAGGGGGGGGAAATCCATTCCAAAACACAAATAAACTGCAGGTAAAATTTATAAGGTCAGTGAAATACTAATATAGGTTCAGCTGCCCAAGCATCCCAGAGACAGATAACATATTAGCAGCTGCTACACGATTTCCCTGTGAAAGTTGCAATAAAAGAAATAACTGTAACTTAAAATCAATGCTAATACAGAGAAGTATGACAATGCACATTGCAGGCCAGGGTACCTTCCTGAAAAATGTACTTTCATAACTGCAGTAGCAATGGCTTTGCCAGTCACACTCGTGTCATTGCCTGATTTAGGACCCAGAGAACGCTGGGACAGCAGGAGCATCACCATTCAATCACACAATTTTTGGCTTAGAGAGAGAGAATGTGCTTCTTAAGGAAGCAATCCAAGCCATAGATAAAGATCAGTCCTCCTTAAATAAGTACTGGAATTGCCAAAGGAGCTTAGAAATATGAGGCAACATATTTACTGGGCAGGAGAGTTAACTCTTTGTACACTGGAAAGTCATGAAAGCAATGTATTAACATCAGGAGCTATGCAGATGAAAGGAGCTGTAGTAGATTATAAACATATAAACAATTACTTATTCCATATTCAGAGGCTTGGCCCACTATTATCAATTGTTCCTAGAACATTTTAATTGTGTTCTTTAACAACAAGATGCACTATCTTGACCAGAAGTGGCAAAGTATAAAAGAAAAATAGCACTTAGCTGTCTTGGAGAAACCAATCACCAGTGTGTTCATTGAGTTCAATATTATTATTCATGCATGGAAGAGCTACTTGTAAAAAGCTGTTTTGGATTACAATTGATTCCCTTCTCATTGGGTTTCCAGAATGAACCTTTGCCTTTAAGGTGTGATGCATTTCCCTGCTGTGAGAGGCCAGTTTTCTTCCTCCACTCTTTGGAGAGAAAAGAAAGTGAGGCAGAACTGCAACTGTAATGTCATGTTAACTTGGAATTCCAATCTCTCCTGCTGCCCAAACCCCCAGATTATCTTCACCCTTGAAATGTTCGTTCATTTCTGCCTCTCCTGGCAAGAAAATACATTTACAGGGTAAGGACCAGCTCCACCTGAGCTTTGCTTTTAGGGGGAGGATGAGATGAAATGGTCCAAGCCCCGTTATCTCAAGCATTGTAGCCTTTAGTTTGAGAAAGATAAGAAAAGAATGGTAAAAACTATTTAGCAATTATTATGTCACAACCGAAATGATAAACTTTTACAAATTATTCTGGTTAATGAAACATACAAGTGTAATAGAATAGCTTAATATTTTCTAACACATGTGTCCTGCTTGCCATCTGAAAGTATGTTTTAGTTACTGCACCAAGAATGAGCCTGAGCAAGGTCCTCATAATTAACTAGAACTCTTCTCCTCATGTAGTGTGCTCTGTGTTCAGTTTCTTTCTTAAAGACCAATGTGCAGTTAACATTTGAATGACCTAAGGTTTAGCTTGAAAATTCTGCATCTGAATGCCATTTTCGTCTTGCATGTGTTCTTTCTCCATAAACATGTGAAACATATATTTCTGTAAGATTTGGTTCTCCTTTCCTTAAAAATCCTTAAAGGATGGATTTGATTGGGGTTTTTTTCCACAAAATGGCAGTGAGGAAGTTTTCTGGACTATTTGATACATACAATGAATATCTAAAAGTTAATTTCTTCTTTCTGGAGCAACAACTCAGCTTCATTCAATACCTCAAGCCAAATTAGCAACAGCTAATGAGCCTTGAATACAGAATAATGATACAAATACACGTTTATTCTACAGGTTTATCTGAAATAATGAAGCTATTCTCTATTTCATATTCTAGGTTCTTTCACCAACATTTTAATGGAATATAAATAGCACATCTTTAAAAATAAAGAACCAACAGGAAAGGGAATAGCACAGACAAAATTTTTCCCAGCCCTTGCATTTTGGAGGAAAAAGGGGAAGCAACATTTTTTCCTACATAGACATCTACACAGCAGTGTTTCAAATTTTCCCACCTTCTGAGCAATCCCAAATCAAGATCTTTATGAGATGGTCAATAATGGTCTTAGGGTACTCGAGGAAGAATTTCAAATGGAGATTTTGTTATGAACCCTGTGTGATCCCTGACACCATAGAAAGCAGATTTTCCCCCTGCTCTGTGATGTCTCCAGCATGACCCTGATGCAGAATCATCAGCTGCTTTGGCCAGGGAGCAGAAAGGAAATCTCAGGTAAAGGTCTGCAGGGTTTTACACAAAGCAACTGCTGTAATTTCCATCTGGGAGTTTGAAACAGAAAGTTGACTCTAAAATTCAGCACGTAACCCATAAATCAAACTAGAGACCCAGCAGAAACATGAAAAGAAAAGGAAAGGCAAGAAAAGATGGTGATTTAGGGCATTAAAAAAAGAAGGAGCTAATAAATAACAGCAGAACAGAGGATAAGAACAAAGAAAACAAGGTGAGGAGTGAAGTGACTAAAGGGAATCCTGAATGGAAAGTATAAAAAAATTAGAAACTTTTACCTCCTCTCTCTCATTTTTGATAGCACAGAAAGGTTTACAATGTTTTATCGAGCTTTTCTAGTGAGAATTTCATGACTTTGTACTCTTTAAATATTTTTCTAAATACTACATCTAACTTTCATTTTGATGACCATCCTATGTTCAAGGCACTGTCTTCAGATTTGGGCTACCACTAGCTTGAACAATTATTTCAATATTTATTTAATTATTTTATGCATTAAGAGATGAGTCTTAAAAGATCTCCACAGAACATGTAAGGGGCAAAACTGCCTTTGTGTTTGGGATGTCCACTAATCTCATAATAAACACATTATGGTATCTTGAGTGTCAAAGAAGGGTCTGTATGTTCCCTGGATCACAAATAGATGTTTTCTACTCAAGTTTCCTACTTGCAAAAAATCTTGAGTCTATCCAAGAAATTCCCACACACCAAGTGAAATCATTGATTTAAAATATACTAATTCTTTTTAATTCCTTTTTTTTTTTTTTTTTGGCAACCGAGCTGGACAAGGTAGAACGATGCAAACTGTTTTGTATAAATGCATCTTTAGTGAGTGCTAGAATTAGATAGCTTGCTAATAATTAATATCTTACATTATGGTGAAGTATTTTCCTTGTGTTCCTTGAGAACAGGAGCTAATGGAAAGTGATGGGTGTGTTGTATTGGAATGTGAAGGAGACTTGATGTTTATGTTTGCTATTGTTCCTTTTAATGTCCCAGTAGGGTTTCTCTAGGATATGCAGTCAGCATTCTGAATTTCATTAAGTCTGCTGGACCAGATGATGAAATATGAAACCATAGAAGCAGAAATAAAAATTCCTTAACTCCTTTCTCACCAATTTTTTTATTAAAAAAGAGCACATTGATGCCATCTCAGCATCTAGATATTATATCTGTATTTTTGTATTTACTGAGTATTTTTTACTGTATTGCAAGGACAACTTGTATATCACAAAAGAAGATTTCAAAAAAAAAAAAAACCATTCAGTTGTCTCCATGCTTAATCTGTAACAAAATTTGGAATATGGAATTTGAAGCACTCCCTCAGCTAAGGGATGATCCTCCCTATTTGAAAAGATAAGTAATTCCTCATTTTCATCTTTTTTCTTTGAAAAAGGAGTGTGCATTTCAAATTCAGTAGGAATAGAAAGGTCAGTATCACTGTCTTCAACCATTTGCTCTGATGTAAGAGAGAAACATAATAATCCTACCAAACTAAAAATAGAAAAGTTCTTGATTGACATAAATAAGATTTCAGTTTTACCGTAAAAATAAAAAAAATTCAGGTTACAGAATTTAGTCTCTTTTGTGGCCCTTCAAAAGCTTCTAACTTCCTAAATATTCTTCTAATTTTTCAGCAGCTTTTTATGATCCACTGAATATTGTCCTTCTACATAGAAAAAATAGGAATACCTTTTAATTCTATTCTCCTGGTAATGACACAAGGAAAATATCAGATGGCATTATCTCTTTAGTGCAAATCAAAACTAGTAGATTTTTTTTTTCTATATTACAGGATTTTGAATATTTTTTTATTATTATTTCTATGTGATTCTACTTAAACCTAAGAGAATAAAACCTAGAAGTAAGGTTTGCATTTCTTATCAAAGGACACAGTGGTTTCAAGCCAATCACAGACTTCATCATGATATACTGATATATTTATTAACCATGAATCCCATGCACCTCTATTAATATATAAAAACAGCTCATGATCTGCTTGGCATTTCTACAAATATACTTTTTCACCTTTGCAGAAATGGACCTGAGTGTCCTGGTGGACAAGCTGAACCAAGCCAACAATTTGCCTTTGATGAAAGGAAGACCAATAGCATCCTGGGCTGTCACAGACATCTTTTTATGAAAATCCTTTCTTAGGATTGTTCCTCCTGAGAAGCTGAGAGGCTCCAGGAACAAAATGCAAACATTGATTATCTGCTGCTGTGGGATGGAACAGGTGGATCTGTGATGGGTCTCATGTGGATGTTTGGATTTAGTGACCAGTCACGGCAGAGCTGCCTTTGTTATCGTTCTTTCCTTTTCTATTCTTAGCTTAGCTAGCCTTCTGAGATTAAGCTTTTCCTTCTATTATTTTAGTATATTTATAATGTAATATATATATAATAAAATAACAAATCAAGCCTTCTGAAATATAGAGTCAAGTCCTCGTCTCTTCCCTCATCCAAAGACCCCTGTGAGCACTGTCACACTGGGCTACATGAGGATGAGTGTTGGCAGCAGATCGAGCAAAGTGATCCTGCCCTTTGCCCAGAGGTGGAAAAACACTGGCAAGGCCACACCAGGAGTGCTGGGTGCTGTTCTGGAATTCCCCATTTTTACAGATATACAAGCAGAATATGTGAAAAAGTGTTACTGAACTCCAGCACTTCCTTCAGAACTTCAGATTCCTCAGGCTCTTTAAACCCCTAAGCAGTATCTCGAATACAGTGCATGTTCTTTGTAGTAAATACCTTCCACAATCCCAAGGTTTATCTTCTTTAAATTAAGCTAGCCCTCAGAAGCTTAACGTTTAAATCAGGATTATTTCCCCACCAAACCAACACAGGCTGCACTTGAATATTCCAAATCAATGCATGACTAACAGGATTTTTCCTGCTGCAGACTGACTAAATTCAAATATAATCTTAGCTTCTGCTTCCTTTCTACTGATTACAGTCAAGGATGCAGCAACCTTTGCTGCTTGGGTGAACTCTTTCTGATATCTTAATACAATTTACAGTACACCCTGGGATAATCCTTGTTCAATATTGCTGAAGTGGCTTTTTCACTGACCAGTGGTTTGAGAAAAGCTCAAGACATTATTAGTGAGCAATCATTAATTAAAACAGTATATTTTTAAAGTAATTTTAGTCCATACAGCTGAACAAATGGTTTTAAATATATTATTCTGTGAATATTATTTTTTAGAATTTATTAAAGTAATTAATTTTATCCAGACTATCAATTTTGTTAGATCCCAGTACTTTATCCAAATATGACTTGAATATGAATGCACATCTTTGTACATGGAAGAACTGTATTTCATGATTTCAAAGTAAATATTCATTTCTGAAATACACTGGTATCAGAGGAATTGATAGCCCTGGGATCCCCAGCACGAGAAGGACATGGATCTGTTTGAGTGAGTACAGAAGAGACCACCACAGGGCAGGAACATTTTTCCTGTGAGAAAGGGCTGAGAGAGCTGGGAGTGTTCAGCTTGGAAAAGAGAAGGATTTGGGATGACATAATTGTGACCTACCTTCCAGTTTGTGAGAGGAGCTACAAGAGAGATGGAGAGAGACAATTTAGAATGTCCTGGAGTGCAAGGACAAGGGGGAACAGCTTCAAACTGAGAGAGAGCAGGGTTAGATCAGGTATTCAGAAGAAATTCCCTGTGAGGGTGGTGAGGCCCTGGCACAGGTTGCCCAGAGAAGCTGTGGGTGCCCCATCCCTGTTCAAGGCCAGGCTGGATGGGGCTCTGAGCAACCTGGGGTAGTGCAGGTGTCCCTGTTAATGGCAGAAGGGTTGGAATGAGAAAATCCTTTAAGGTTCCTTCCAACCTAAACCTCCCCATGGTTCTGTGAAACACCCTCCAGCTTTGCCATCAGATGAAAAACGTTTTAATGTGAATGACCAGCCCTGCAGCACGCTCCCACCTTACAAAGCATCTCCCTTCCTGGTGGTGCTTCCTCTTCCCTGCCCAACAGGTGAGCAAAGGCAACTTCTCTGAAAGTGCAAGGGTCAACTCACATATTTTGGCTGTAATTAAAGTGGCTTTCATCCATGCTCTAGTTCAAGGTTAACATTTGTGGATACCTCAGGTTGTACATTTTGACAGTAAAGGGAACCACAGTTACTTAAGAGAGGGTCAAACCAGACACACTCAGCTATTCCACCCTTCTCAGAACAGGCAGAAAACCCAGGTAACAATTAATTCTTTTATCAGCTGATATGAATGCTGCAGTTGTTACCTTTTTTGTGATAACAATTAAAAAAATGTTGCTGGTAGAGCTTATTATATTTATATATTATATACATCATTCTGTCCCATTTACACAGAACTGAATTCCTTTAGGAGGCTGAATAATGACAACTCTCTCCTTGTCCCTAAAGCACTGTTGATGGAACAGCCTGCTTAGTCCCTTTTGTCTCTTTTCTGTCCTCCACGTGCCTTGGCCAAGTAAAACAATATTTTTCATCCTCTCAGAGACTATTTTGCATGTGTGCTCACAGCTTTGCTTTCTGTGCTTGGGGACAATGCCTATTTATGACAATTCTCTGGCAGGCTCTCTCCACCCTGGGCTCCACTGTGTACCCAGGCATGGGAAGCTGCATCTCCATCACTGTTGGGTAAAAGCACATGGAAAGCATTCTTGGGGCCATTTTTCCTTTAAAATTCTTAGAATCTGACTTACCTACTTCCCTGACCTTCAAGACTCCCCTCACTAAAGTACCTAAGCACCACATCACTTTTACAACATACTTAGGACACACCTGTGAGAAGGGAAATATTTTCATTGTCCTTGAAGTTACCTGGACTTCAGGCATGAATAGCCTAATGGAAAAAATTCTACATCTTAACAAGGAACTTTCCTCAGCCAATCCTATTGGCACTTCAATCCATCAATATAGGAAAAAAATGAAATTATTCATTGTATCTATTCTTCTCTTCCAGAAGAGAAAGTAAAAAACATGAGAGCACCAGAGAGATAACACCAAGGTATTTTTGGATGAGGGACATTAGCTGCTTTGTGCTTCCACAGCAAGGTCAATATGTAGAACTTTCAAGTAGAAGAGGACTACATTAAAAAAACTTAGAGCTGAATTAAATTTATTGTATTCTGAAATGCTGTGACTAAATAATTCCATAAACACAGAAAAATTATTTGTTTTCTGGGCAAAAAACACTTCAACATTTCAGTTATGTAGTAACTGGTAGGATGACATTTTGGAGCAGAAGCTGCACAGTAAAACACCCAGGAGATGATTTTCTGCATTTTCCAAAGTAGCTTAGCACAAAGTCATGCTCCAACTTTTTTTATTTTCTGTTTTACAAGTGGGAGTTTCCTTCCCATTCTCTTGCAATGCAGCTGGGGAAGGTCACAAGCTCCCGGGTGGGATCTTTTGAAGGCAACTATCATTCTTGTTCCTCTGAGCTCTTTTATATCAGCACACACCAATGTCAAATGTAATTACTGAAAATAAAAAATTTCCTAATCGATGGGAAAGTCTAAACCGAAATAAATGGGTGGAACTAAGCCATTAACCAAGCAGTGCTCAGCATAGGAAGTGCTCTGCAATATATGTTGCAAGAGGGATTAACTTGAGATATTAGCAATGAGCAAACCCAAGATCATGTCTGCCAAATTATAAATTAATTTGTTCCAAAGCAGAAAAATTAGATGGAACAGATATTTCCATTACAGTGAAATCTCAAGCAGGTTGTAAGAGGCTCCTTTTGCTATTATGGACATTTTTTTGCACTAAGGTTATCTCCAAAGAGAGCACAGCTCTTCTCACAGTATATTTTACATCCATGGAATTAAAAAACCCCAAAGCTGCTGCTATTCCTTTAAGTTCTTACCCATTACTTAAACAGAGAGAGTGGAATGGATTTTGGCAAATAATGGCAGAGTCAGTCTACAGGTGGAAACAAGAACAGAGAGTTCCCTCAGTAGCTGTGATCAATTAGCAAATATCTGCACTGCAGCAACCTGATTGGAAATACACAATAAACAATAAACCCCCACTTTAATTAGAAATTTCACCCAGACAGTAGGCTTTGTACCACCTGAAAAACGTTGTAGCTCTGATAATCAGGACAGCCAGAATCCATTAAACAGAGATCATCTGTAAAACTCAGTTTAGCCTGCAGTGAAGTATAAAGCACAAACTGCTGGGATGTGCATGTCCACCCAATTGTTTTCACAGAAAGTATCATAAAAAATGTTACAGCCAGGAAAAACTGGTATTTAATCAAGCTCCATGTAGTTCAGTCATTTTTTTCAATCACCAAAATTCAAAGTGAGTTGCATTATTTGGGGGAAACAGTTGCAGTTTTTCACTTCATGTTTTTCATTTCCTTGTAGCGGACATTTTCTGTAAAGTTCATAACTACTTTACCTGTATCTGCAAGAATCATAAACTTACAACTGATTAAGTACTATTCCTTCCTATGAAGTCTTAACCTGCTACTGAAATTAAGGGGAAAATTTATTGTGATGGACTTCCCACTTAAGTAAGGGCAAACTTTAAGAAACGTACTGTAATAAATACACTATCACACTTAATTTTCATCTGCTGGGTAGATTTCTATGCAAATATGTTGAAAAGATTAAGGACTGATGGCATTTTCACTACTGGCAGAACTGGTGATAAATATCTATCAGCAATAGAGGGGGACTGGACTGACCAGAAGCTATGAGGCTTTGTTTAAACTGTTTATATAAAACCAGAGCACGTGGGTAACTGCAGAGACAAGAAAGGAAAATTACTCCTACAGTGATCAAGGTCAAAGGGACCCATGCCACTGAAAAATACTGATCTCATCATGCAGTATGAGGTTTTACTGAATTCTTTGTTTCTTTCAGAGAACTGAAGAAAGTCCCTTGGGGAAGAGCCAAGGGATCTTCTCAGGCTTTTCAGAGCCTGCAGCACCTTCTGAGTTACAGGACTAAGTCACATTAATAGTTCTACCTCAAATCCAGGGGCAAGGGCAGTTTTCTTACAGGTATTGCTAATAACCAATTAGTTATGTTTCCAGGTTGCTGGCTGAAGTTGTATAAGGATTTTCCCAACTACAGAAAGAGAAAGCTTATAAAATACACTCAGCAACCACAGCCAGTCTGCTCTAGCAGAAAAGAAACCACTTGAGGAGCTGTTTGGTGCAGTGTGAGGGGGTGTCAGCCATGGCATCTGTTCAGCTGGGGCCCTGGGCTCGACTGTGGCTGTGCAAATGTGGGATAATCAATTAGGCAGGGTGTCAGCGTGCCAGCACAGATGTCCTCAGTCAATTGCAGATAATCATCGCCTTCTTTGAAATTTCCAGAGGAGATTGCATTACTCTTGGGACACCCTTGACCTCCCATCAGGAAAGGCTTCTCAGATAAGAAAAATAAAAGGACCATATCTTTTTCCTAGTGCAGCAATATATATTGCAGGCTATTCACAACCTTGAAAGGGTTGGAGTGATGCACTGAGAGCTGCATGCACACTGCAGGACACAGGAGCAGAGCTCTGCTCTCCCTCCCCTCCCCAGAATGAAATAAATACTGCAGCACCTTATGAAATACATCTAGGAGATATTTCTCCATGAACTACCTATCGTGACAGCCTGCCAATGAGGAATAAACAGTGCCATCAGTGATCTCAGCAGACATTCTTTACCCAGGAGGACCAGCAGCTTTCTGGGTGTGCAGCTTTTGCAAGGTCACACAAAGGGAGAGGGGTTTAAATTTCAGGCCATGCTTATTCGAGATGGCACCTGGAATATAAGGAACTGTTGGCAGAAAAATGAGATGAAACTTCATCTCACAGGGACTAAAAGGAACAATTTATCAGTGCTTCAAATTTTACTAGTAGTGACTTCAAAAACTTCCTAAGTAGGAACAAAAAGTTCTTCCATGTCATCCAGCTTCAAATCTGCTGTTAAAATTTTTTTTAGAGCTGATCAAGGTATCAGTGGTAAGAGCTTGGAAACAAAGGTTGGTTTCATTAGAAACAGAATACAGCTTTTGAATCTGGAAGAACATCTTAGTGAGAAAACACAAATGAAGCTAATTTTGATTAATCCATCACTGCACCAAGAAAAATTATTGCAGAAACAAAGGCTAAAAATGGCTATGATACCGAGGAAAGGGAGCTGGATTCAGAGGGCTATTTTGAACTCTGGTGACCACAAACAAAGGTTAAAAATGGCTATGATACCGAGGAAAGGGAGCTGGATTCAGAGGACAATTTGGACTCTGGTGACTATATTTTCTTAGTAAAATTACATTATATATTGATTTTTTTTTAAAATAAAAGTTATGGGGAGGAGCAATAGCAACAAGAATTTATCCACATGGGAAAAAACATGCAATCAGAAGAGTCTTTCATTCAGCTGAGGTGAATCTGGAAGACCTAAGAGAGAGGAACACTTCATTTTGCTCAAGATGCAGTTTCAAAACCCAGGCAGCTGCTGAGCGGACCAGGAGGCTGCAAAAGCAGGAATCGGCTGCTTGAGACAACCCTGATTTCTCTGATCTACATTACTTCAGGAGAAAGTAAAGGAGAAGTAACACTCCAATAGAAAAAGAAAAAAAAAGAACCAAAACATCAAGGCTCCTAGGCAACAATGATAAATAGAGAGAACTGGATATGCTGGAGTTAGTCATGTCTACATTGGAGTCGGGGCTGTGTAGTGAGAGATAAACCTGCCAGTCTTTATCTGGCTTGGGTTTCAGCAGTCAAACTGTTGTGACAGCACAGAGCTCATCAATTCATACACAAATAACGGCTGTGACTGTATTTTCAATATCTGTGGGCTTACTTGGGCATGCACTGCATCTGCTGCACTCTGGGTTTATTCATTCTCCACACGCTCTTTTATCACACAGTTGACCTAAAGCAGTGAGTTCCTTTATTGAGTGATGTATATTTTATTATTTTTGTTCTATTAAGCATTACTTGAAGTGAAATTAAACATAAAAAGCAGAATTCTTTGTCTGCTCTTCCCAGAGCCTTTGGATAGGTAGCATTAACTCTTTCAGTAAATTTTTGCCCCTTTCAGTCAGACCACTATGGAAAAGGAAGAAGCCTGCTTGAGTGCCCTGTGAGGACAATAATGACTATCCCTGTTTCTAAGTAGTGATATAAAGGGTCAGACTTTCCAAATTTCATGAAAATGTTCATCACAGAATCAAGCTGAAGAGACAACTCTGTAAAAAATGAAGTATTTCACTCACTTTAAAGAAATTGTATTCCAGGCAACTCTGGTTTGAGCATCCTACCTCATAGTCATTTTTTATGACTGTACTGTCTAACAGTACTGCCACTTCTGACACTCAAATATCAATGCATCAATTTCTCTAAAAATGTTCATGCTAAAAATTGAAAAGTTTGACTTGCTCATTCATTGCAAAAGAAAAAAAAAATGCTCACCCCTTAGATGTGAGCCCTGAGAGACTGAAGAAACCCATGAAACGCTGAGTTCTGTGCCAACACCATTGATCAGATGTCAGTGTCTTGCAGGACTGATTTAATTGTTTTGGAACAGGTTGGACCACCCTGATTCTATTAAGGGTGTAATTGATTTTACTGTGATGACTTGCAGACAAAAGTCCTATCTGGTGCATATAAGAAATTAAATCTCCTGACGCAGGGAAAAAATGGGCTAATCAAACGAAAATTGCACTTCCACCTTTAAAATTTGAGGATTTTTAAAGTAATCTGCAGGGATTCCATCCTTTAGCTGTGTAAAATGGTGGTTTTGGGTGTTTTTTTTCCCTCCAAGAACCCTCCCACCATTGTCATAACCTACTCCAACATGAAATTCATATATGCTCTGCTAATGTGTGACCTCCTGACACCACACACTTCCCTTACCCATGAAGGCATCCCCAATTTGAGAATGCTCGTGTTAAGACAGCCCAAGTGATAAATGAAATGCAGATTAGACCTTAATTGTAATTAATTATAAACGCACATAGCAACGCCCGTGCTCAGCACCACATAAAATTGGATTTTTTTTCTATGAACACCTATCAATGTGTAAGGTTTAGATAACAGCACAAATTCATACTGGGGAATGCTAAATGCAATGTCAATGAGCTTCATCCAAGTCTGTTGTCTAAAGAAAGGATTTTAATAACAGCTTTGTAGTTAAATGCCTGGTACATCTTGCCCTCTTGTGGAAGCTGCAATAAAGCACAGCTTCCTTCAGATCTAGGATTTTGCAGTGATATTTTAATGCCTGGAATGTAATGATTTATTAAATGCACGATGTGAGTAGTTTATCATGTTAAACACTGAGTATATTCTGTGAATGGCTGCACTTGACAAGCAAACCTAGGTAATTAATTCTACTGAATCAGGCTTATCCACTGCAAATTGTATGGCCATAGCATATGTCTCATTTGCTCATTTGGAAAAAATGAAAATAAATGTAAGGTATAATTTTAGATCCTGGTCTAAGTTAAAGTTTTTGCTAGCCATTCAAAATGCTTTTAAGATTTTTTTAGCTGTTTCTTATTTAAAAACCCAGGCTCACCTCATCTATGAATACTTGTACCTCTATTACATATGACATACATAGAATGCCTTGGATTCTTCACATCTCACCATCAAATCACTCACATTCTTTACATGCAGATTAAGTTAAATATTTTCAAAGAACAACATATCTAATGATATTTTTTCAATATATATTTAAGATACAAATATATTCCTTATCAACTAAGAAGAAAATAATTAAGCCTGAATTAAAAATTTAAACAAACATTAGGGAACTAGAAAACAGATTTTAATGAAGCTAAAGAGATGAATCAAGAACTTCAAAGGCAGTTTAACACACTATCAGGATACTTTAACTCTTAAACATTGAGTGGCACCTGGATTTTCCATGGGGTACTCTGCTAAACACAAATATTTTGATTCCTTTTGAACGTCTGGTAACACAAGATAAGTTATATTTGACACGCTTACATAGCATTGTATTTAGGGAAACTTTGGATACTCCTAAGTGGATGCCTTTGTTGTTTGTTTGGGGTGGGTTTTTTTTGCCATTTCAGTTTGATTTCAGAGCAGAGACAGTTTAGTACAAACTTGATCAAAGATTTCCATCAGCTGTGGACAAAGGTCAGGTGTCCATGTTAATGCTATCAGTGCTCTCTGATACTGCTGACAGCCAAGTGTCACTGATATGTCTGCAGGATCTGATGGATTTGGTGAGATTGCTTTATTCCTCACCCACTGGCATTTTATTTAGTTTAGAAAAAAGGGGCTGAAGGGAGGTTGTGATTAGCTAACACATTTCAGCTCACCCCGTCCCATGACCCTTTGCCTAGCGCTGGCACAAACTGAACATTTCACTGGATTTGCTTGGATGAAATCAATCCAAGAGGCAGAACGCTTCAAAGTTTAACTGGTTGGTATCCCTGGATTGTCTCAAAAAAAAAAAAAAAAAAGGTAAATTTACAGGATGTTTGAATTCTTTCAGTATATGGGATCATTTATGGAAACTGTAAATGACTTGGGGCCACATTGATAAATACTTGGATGAATGGAAGTCTTCAAGCTTTTTTCTAGCAACTCCCTATTTTCTCCCATGTAAAGTTTTTGGCTGTAGCTTCTGCCTGCTCTAGGAAAACAAAGAATAATGAGCATCCTATGAACTGAAGCTATGTCGACTGATAAGACCCTAAGCCACTGGTTAACGTCCTCAAATGATTATTACATATTTCTTCAAGACCAATTTTCTAAAGAAAGCTTTGTATTGCTTGGAATTTTACCTCAGAATTTTATCTAAAACATCCCTTGATTCTGGTTCTGTTCTTTTACAATATGAGGATGTGCAGGCTTGTGTATAGAAATAGATATTATGTGCCTTCTAACATATATCCATACATGCTTATTGGATGCAAATTACTTAAGTTACCCTTGCTTCACTGAATTTTGTTAAAGGAAAATACTTTATGCAATTTTTAATGGATTATGGCTCATCTACTGCCAAACTCGTAACAAAATGTAACTCAATAATATTAACATAGACACAAAACTATTTCATAAGGCTTATGTCAATATGAAATATGCTGATCTGAAAAGCAGTTTACTGTTCTTTGGTGTTCATTTATCAGTGCTGCTCTGATCAGTTCTGGAGCTGGCTGGCCATTCAGCTCCACACACATCAGGGCTGGCTCCAAGCAGGCACAAGGGAGAGAGCACTGGGGAGAGCACAACCAATGCCTCTGCCAGCAGCATCAATTCACTCTGACTTGATTGAGATGTGAAGCAACACCACAGCTAGATGGCCTGGGTAAATTGAGGTTTTAGCAGCTTGAGGGCAGTAAGGCCTGGGCTGGAAAGCCCAAAGCACCTAGAGGCATCACAAAGCATTAGGCTGGTGTGCTCACAGAGAGCAGCAGCACTGACACAGCCCCTGCCCTGCCCTTCCCACCAGCTCCTGGGACTTCATCCATGAAGGAGCATCCTGCAGATGAGTGTGGACTCATCTCCACACCACAAAGTTATAGATCATGGAAATCTAGCAGCCCTTACCATAACACCCAAACTGAGGATAAACGAAATCAATACATTAGGGTAAGTGCTCTTAAATTCTTGCTCAAAAGCAGACATAAATACAGCAGCAGCAGCTCTAGTAATAGCCAGCAACTGCTCTCATTTCAAATAGAAAAACATAGTTTCTTCTGGCTCCTCACCTGGCCAATTACACCTTCATTTTATCTGTCTGGTAAAACATTTTAGAAAAGTTCCATTTACCAGAGTCATGAAGGCACTGTCAAGGTACTAGATATTTCTGTTGATTCTGACAATCTATTCATAATGAGAAAAAAAATAATCAGTGCAAAAAAGGTTTTATTCATGGAAAAAAATCTCCAAAGAAATATGAAAAAAAGTCAAAAGTAGAGTCCTTCACATGCAGCATGTACACAGCTGCATATACACAGGAAATGAAGTGAAAATTGTAAAATTGTTTTTGGAGTCTATACAATCCACATACAGGCAAATCCATGTCATCAGTTTGAGTCTTGACCAGCCTGATCGCTTGTTCAGTCCAAGTTTTCATAATTATAATGGAGCTGCCCTGTCTTCAGGTTACTTGTGCAGAGGAGAATTAGAGAACTGTAGCTTCAGAAAATCAAGTGTGAATATTTTCGATGTGAAATGCCCTAAGGAAAAAATGTAGTCAATATCCAAGGCTGCCATCATTGGAGGTAGAGGATCCTAAGTCTGAGCACCCCTGGCTTCCCCTTCACTTGCTCACAGCAGAAATGCAATTTGTTACTTGCAAGACTCTTTTACGAATATATTACTTAGTCCAGGGACTATCAGAAAACTCTGCTAACAGTCCCTTGGAGGAACAAATAAAAGTCATTCTGTGTATACACTGTACTTTGAGTTGAATAAAACATCTCATGGGTCATGATCAATGTTTCATATCCTGATAAATTTAGATTAGCAGCTGTACTCCTTTACAAAGGTGCCTGAAAAAAGCTGCTTGTTCGGTAGACCTTCCATAGGCTAGAGGTCTCAAAAAGCTTCTAAAATAGCTTTACTTTTTTTTTCCTCCTCTCCAGAAATCAATATGCTTTTAAACATTTTACCTTCAAGAGTTACAGCACTTTAAAAAGAATGAATTAAAAGCAGGACTATTCCCCCAAGATATTTTTTTAATCTAGCTTCCCAACATACAATATTATTAGATCTTGAAATTTGAACCCAACTATTCAGGTTCAAAAGGTATGTTCTTCTGTCATGGATAAATTTTTAATTTTGATATCCAGAACTCAAATGAAATATCTTTGAGAACCTTCAAGGGAGGTAGGAAGGGGTGAGCAGCCACAAGATTATCCCTGCTGCATCCTTTTTTGCTTTCCAGCTGGTATAAAATTGATGTGGTACTTCATTCTTCTGCTGGATTCACTTCATAGCGAATGTGCAAATATA
Organism: Ammodramus savannarum pratensis; assembly: GCA_020466415.1. Taxonomy (NCBI): domain Eukaryota; kingdom Metazoa; phylum Chordata; class Aves; order Passeriformes; family Passerellidae; genus Ammodramus; species Ammodramus savannarum. Next base: position 2,497,909 of record JAHXMQ010012338.1, on the reverse strand, counting down.
GCAACTTTACAGCCAAAATCAATGTAAAACTTGCATATCCTGTTTTATTTGTTAGTCTGTTAACACAAAGCTCATCTTGGCAAAGCAATATTTAATAAATTTTGTTATATTGAATGTGATTTTAAGTATTTTAATATAAGGCCCATATAAATAAGGAGTAACTGCAGCATACTAAAGCATTTCATCCTGTTTCACTTGTAAAACTGAACATGAGAACAATGATTTTCCAGCAAAAATGATCAGGAATACAACAAGGATGAGGAATACGACAAGGATGAGGAATATCATCAGCATTTGGCCCAAATTCTCCACAAAGAGATTAAAATCAGTAGGTTCTGAATTAATACCTCCAGCAACAGCCAAGGATTAAAATGAACCAAAGCCCAGTATCAAAAAGTGACATCTCTTTAATCATGGGATTTATAGATTCCCTGTCATTTCTCACAGATATCTGCAGTTTCTGTATTTTTTGCTCTTCACTGTTGCCCCATTAACTCTTCCAAATCCACTGGACACAGTTGGTGAGAGGAACCATGATCACAGTTTGAGGGAACCATGTCAGATTACTAATTAATTGTACATGAACAGTATCACACAGAAGACATCCTGGGCAAAATACAAGAGGATTCACCACTACCTGACAGATATTTATGCATACTTTGGAACATAAATTTTAAATTAAGAAAATTATTTGCATAGAATATAGTAACTTTATGCACTCATATCAAGACAGAAATAACAAGGATGGGAAAAGCTTGCCCAGGGTAGCCCTCTCTGTCCCTGTAAGGAACAGATGTGTGACTGCTGAGGTGTTAGCCCATGCCACAGGCCTGGAAACCAGTCCAGGTGATAGCCAAAGGGAAAGGTTAGGGCCAGAGGGATAGCAGGCTCTGCTGGGAGACTGCATCTAATTTTCAATTTTCACCCACAGGATGAGGGGGCACCCTTATACCCTTTGCTGTCTATTAGCATGGCCAGCATAAAGCTAAGTATTTTTCTCTTTGCTCTTCAGCCAGAACTCTGTCAAAGCTCTACTCCACAGCAGCTAGGAAAGGAAAATTTATTTTTGCCTACATTGTTGAGAAGCCCTGAGTCAGCTCTGCTAGAAGGATCCCTCATGATGAAAAATTTATGGCTTTTGCTTTGCTTCACTCCCTGCCTTTTAATATCCTTCTCTTCCCCCCACAGCATTTTTCCCAATTGGATTTGGCATCCTCCCCAGTTCCTGTTTTACATTCTCCATCATCATTTTCAAAATAAATGTATCTAGCCTCATGCCTCTATTTCAGGACTTCCATCCTTGGTTTCGTGACTGATGGATTTTAAAGGGTGAGCCAAGTCCCTAAATGCCCTGAATCAATATTGTTCTTTAAGAGTTGCTTTAATCACGTAGATGAAGCACCGACTTCTGGCAAACCTGTGGAAGGAGCGAGTTACACAAGGCAGCACCGTCAGATGGGAAATGCTGTCACCCTCTAGAGATGCTGGAATGTGCACAATCATCTAAAAACAGCCAGCTAAGCACAAAAACTGACCATGAATAAAGGAAGCAAAGCAAGTAATGCTCCTTTTTCCAGCTGCCTGCAAATTACCATTCTCTCCAGCCACCACAGGGCTCCAGCCCATGAGGGTTGATGACAATCAGCAGCCTGGGAGAGAGAATGGAGCTTCCATCAGTGCCATCTGCACAAGAGTGCAACAGGAAGGGTCAGCCAACCAATCCACGTGCTGCTGCACCAAATGAGCGCTAACAAAGTCAGGGTGAAACTACCACTGGGTTTAGTCCAGAATTTTGTGGGCTTAATTTACGAGGAAATTTTCCGTCTCAGAAGAAAGACACAGCTCAAAGAAACATTCAAAATAAATTTGTTTTCTCCAGCATAGTGTTCTGGAAAAAGCATCATAAAAACCAGATATAAACATTTTCCTTTGGTTTGCCTGGGGATTTCTCTGGATCTCATTTTGATCTCTCTACTTTTCCCTTGCAATGGTTTATAAAAATCTCTTTGTCTATGATCTCCAGGAGTGCTTCTACCACATCAACAAACAAATGAGAACAACTGACCTAGATGCCAACACACTTTTACATATTATTATTATTATTTATTTTTATGTATATTACTTGTTTACAACTAGCACAAAACTAACTCGTGTTCACACTCCACCTCCTCTTTGCTTTGGAACAAAGGAATGCTGCATCTGTGCTCAGAGGATGCCAGATTGCTGCCTGTGCCTGCCTGGATGTGGCTGGCAGGCAGCCTGCTGGGGTGGCACAGCAGCTGGGAGGACTTGGGACAACCCTTCAAGTTTCTGCTTTTTTTTTTTTTTTTTTCCAAAATTGCACCAGCCATTTTAAGGATGCAGCCAAAATATCTCAATCATCCTCAGTTAAATGTTCACAGAGGTATGGAATATCCTGATTTGGAAGGGACACTCAAGAACCCACAAATCCTGATCCAAGAATGCCAGTGTGAGCCTGAGAGTGCTGCCCAACCCTTCCTTGAAACAAGCCCTTCTTGAAATCAGTGAGGCTTTGTGCTGTGGCCTTGGAAGACTGTCCCAGTGCCCAACCATCCTCTGGGAGAAGAACTGGATAATACCCAACCTAATATCCAGCCTTTCCTAATATCCAACATCAACTTTCCCTGGCAGGGCTTCCTGCTGTTTCCTTGGGTCCCATCACTGGTTAAGAGAGAAGAGATGGGCACCCACCCCTCTGCTTCCCCTGCTGAGGAGGCTGTACATGGCACTGAGGTCTCCCTTCAGTGGTTACTCAGAGCATGCAGTTACAAAAAGCCAATGGAATGCTGATTCCAAAGGAATATGCACTGCTCCAAAACTGTCTTTGGTGAAATTTCCAATTCCTGTGCCTGCCATTAACAGAAAGTATGTGTCAGCAGAAACACGACAAGGATGGATTGGCTCTTTTCTTTCTCCCTAAAAATAGGACCACTACCTTTAATGAAGAACTAGCTTCAGTTCAAAGACAGAAATTCCAAAATAATTCACAAACAGGTGGTTACGCCAGGTGCCTGTTCATCTTGAGGGCACTGGAACCTGTTTTTGGGGCACTGTGCGGAGCTGCCTCCCAGCTGGAGCCTCCAAGGGAACTGGAACCAAGGACACCTCCATAAAGACCCAGTGAGCAGAGACAGCTTTACAGAACCTTCTTATTATTATCAGATTTGACCTAAATACTTAAAGAAAGCCATTGAAATTAATAACACTTAATTCACTAATAAGAAAACCTGTTCTCCAGGCAGCAACAGGTAGGTGAGAGCAGCACAGAGATTTCCCAAGCAGGAGAAAAAGGAACACCCTGTGTAAAACCAGCCTGTCCAAGCAGACACCCTGAGGCAGCATTCACCTGACCTTCACACAGAATAGGAAATGTCCAGCAGCAGGGTTAGGGTTGAACATCAAAAGAATCTCATTTCTGGTTACTGATCTGTGGGCAGAGGGAGAGTTTCGGAGAACAAATAATATCAAAAGCAATACCAGAAACTAACGAAGATATTTCATGTAGTGCAAAATATATTTTTTATCTTTACTGACTGATCCATGTATCTGCTGAGCTAGTATTTCAGAAAATGCTGTTAACAACAGGAGAACATCCTTGTTGCTATCAAGAGGAGCATATTTTGATTTCATGCACTGATCACGTACTGATGAAGGCAAAAACATTTCTAGGAAAACAAGGTGTAAGGTTTCTTATTATTTAGGTAATTCCATGCTTTTAAAAGAAACAGCACCTCTTTAAATGAAAATGTTGTCTGTAAGCTGTGCATTTTGTCAAAATGTTTTTTTTAATTAACATTGCAAATGTTTCAGACAATTGAAAAAGGTACCAGTAATACTGATATTGTGATAATGATAAAACTTTGGCTGTAGAATAATGGAGATTAAAACTGAACAGGTGCATTGCTGACAAACTGGAAGGTCAAATAGAAAAGTGTATTTGTTCCATTCTGGAAATAAAATTGATTTATTGAATTTTCTTACCCATGTATGGGAATACAAAATAGAATCCAATGCTGGCAAAGTGATTTTAAAAATACATTTTTACCAATAGGGAAATAATGTAGTCAGAGTTATGTTTATTTACCATTTACAGCCTTGTAACTGTAATGTGGAATTAAATATTCGAGTATTTAAATAAATATTTGAATTAGCCAAAGAGCTTGTGAAGCTAAAATTGTGGAATATATTTGAAATATGATGATGAACTCATTTCAAGGATTGAAATGCAATAAAGTTACTTGCATTTTGAACATATATTTTTTTAAAAAACTAATATGCTGAGTGAAAATAATCTTTAATATTACTCTTTAATAACTATGGAATAGTCCATGCTAGAAACTGAGATAAAATTTTTAGCTTTTTTTTATGGTGCCTTGTCTTTTACTTTCTTAAAAAGCAATATATACACAAGAAAGAAAAAAAAAAAATTCTTATTTTTTTTTTTCCCCCTTCTCATTTTCCTTCCCATCACCCCCCTCTGCTGGTGTGTCTATCTGTTCTCCCCCTCATCCATTCCATGTTCACTCCCATGCCCAAAAAGAATGGATACCTCTGGTTTATGATTTTGCTCTTCTCTCCCCAATGGATTATCAGCATAATTTGATGCACTAAAGTGACAATGAGGACAGAGAAAATATGCAAAATAAAGTCAACAAGCTTCCTCATCTGCAGCCACTTGAAGACAGGTGTTGGACGAGGAGGCAGCAACAAATCTGAGCCAGACAAGCTTTGCTTGTTGGCATAGCTCTTTTTGTTGTGTTTGCTGCTCCATGATAAATGACTCCGTTGTCCTGAACTGAAGGCAGAATATTCTCTCCCTTCTTTTATCTTGTACCCATTTAGAGTTACATCGTGTTTGTTGAAGGTTTCCTGCAGACTGCAGGCTGTGTGTTTGCTCAAACACGTCTGTTTTCTTTGTGCCAAGGGATGGTGAGGAGTGCCCTCTCACTGAAGGGCCCTGGCCCTCTCCCACAGAGAAAATATTCCCTTGCTCTGGACGAGAACATGGAAGTCTTTTATTTTAGCATTATTAAAATAGACATCAAAACATCATCAAGCCTTTTGTAAGATGGAAATGGAAATGTAGATTTTTTTCAATCTTTTTCCACTTTTCCATTAGTTGGAATTATGCAATCATTTTTCCTTTTTGCTTTTTTTGCGAATGTGGACACTTATCGAGATATATCCATTGAAAATTTTGATTCAAAATGGCAGAGCAATAGGGTGTGCATACTGGTAGCCAAAAAGGATTTGAGATTACTGTATAGCAAACAAAGCAGCTCTTTTTGAGATGCAAATTTCCACATTAAATGTAAAAATTGTCTGTGGCCAACTAGAAAAATATCAAAGCTATGCTGTGCCATTTCAATACACAGTTGAACAAACTTATCCATCAGAGGTTTTACTACTGCATAAGTAATGTATTCATACTTGACAGTTCAAAATAGGAGTGTGATTTTTACTTAAAAAAACAAATAATACTGTTTATCTGTGTAGAACAGGAATATGACTGGAGGCTGACAAGCTATTGTGAAAGGAATAAAGACAAGACTGGATGCTGAGTGTTACAAAACTCAGACTGAATGGGATATTTTTTGACATCTGAACCATGATAAAATCCATTGACTGGTTGCAAGAACACATTCACAAAGACCTGGCTTATAGGATAAGGGCCTTCTGCAGCAGCAAAATGCAATTTTCTTAGGTAACTTGCAAACACACCAAACATGAGCATTCTGTCCTTGATTTTTATGCAGTAATTTTTTTTCTTTTGGTCATAAATTGCTTCATACCAGAAAATACAAAGGAAAAGGTTGAACATGGAAGGCTTTATGACAGAAATAAATGTCACATTTGAAGGTGCAAATAGGAGCAAACACTGTGTTCTACAAACATAAAACAAGCTGTAAATTTTACCAGCTACATCTGACAGAAAACAAAACAAAGCAGCCTCTATTTTTTTTTAACCTCATACAACATATAAATAGCAGAAGCCAAGATTATATCTTCCAGAAAGCAGGAAAAAAACTCAAACCACTTAAAGCCTGTAGATTACAAATCAGAGTTGAACTTCAGATCATCTGTGTGCTCTAATGCTGTTGGGGCTGTAGCTGAAGTTTTTTGAGAATAAACCCTCCATGAACCAAAGGAGAAGGAAAATGGAATGCTTGAGATATGCTTGGGCAAGGAAGGGGTGTGAAACATGAACATATCATCCAAAATGTTAAAAAATACAAAGAGAAGTAGGCAAATATAATTGTCTTGCATCTTTTTAAAATAGGACAGAAAAATCAAGTACTGACATTTTAAATGTTCTGAGATTTTTTTCACCTTTGAAAGGGAAGGACATTAAAATTTTTTCATGTCCCTAATTCTTCACGTTACACAAAGACCAAAAAGGGTCCAGATCTGAAGGAAATGTGAAAGCTTGGTATCACAGAAGAGATATGCAAAATTTCTTGATCCATCCCTCTCATGGAGATTTGTGCTACACACTGCTGCTCAACATGCCAACAGGATATTCTAATCCATATGTTTGTCAGAGCTATCAACAGATCTCTAGTAATAATTATGTTTTCTTTATCACCTTTCAGCTTTCTTCTTCTTTTAAAGGACAGTGCCTAGAGACTGATCAGAGATAGAGTTAAAATGGGACAAGGAGGATTAGGGACACCTTGGAGCATCCATCATCTATATCAAACCACACAGCCTTTAGGATTTATTTTAAACATTAAACATTGCCTTCATGGAATTATTTTAAACATTCTTATTTTACCAGAAAATTTTGATAGCATTGCAACATATGAAGGTAGAATTTCAGATTTTGACATAGGAGATAAATCTACTAAGGGCTGAAGAGGTCTTCTGCCAATTGCAAAATACGGCAAGAAACAGCTGGATTCTTAAAATGAAATTGCTCTTATTGAAACAAAGGAGAATCCAAAATTGTGGGACTAATACAAACCTTTACAATTCTGCTAGAGAAAAATGTTAGCCTAGATGGTGACCAGTTAATTTAGTGTCTAGAAGAGCAATTCTATTTAGAATGCAAGCAATGCCATTTGTATTGAGCCTTTCCCCATCTGTGCTACACTTTTCCACACTAATAAATGCCTCCTTTTAAAGTGTTTTCACTTTCCTCAATATATACTTTAAAATCACTTTGTTGAAGTGAAACTGGCTATGTTAAACACTAGATGGCAGAACAAGGCTGGAGCAGAGCATCTGAAAAAGCTTGTCTTCAACTTCCTCTGTATTTCCAGAGATACCAGTTGAAATATTTCACCTGGTTTTTCCTTTTCCTGTGAAAGTTGTCTGTTGTTACATAAAAATAATCTTCATATCTAATACATAATATTTTGTATACACACACTGTTTACATTCCCTGACAAAGAAAAGCCAGGGCAGCCTCCTGGCACTTTGTTCCTGTGCCCACTTCCCATGGCCAGGATTGTTCACTGTCCTGGGACCCCTGTAGCATCACAGAGCTGCAAGGCCAAATCTGAAGCCAAATCCTCTTAAAACCTTTAGCTGCATGCCTAAGGTGAAAATGACCAAGAATTCAATGTAGAATTTAGGCTAAAGTACAGATCAGACTAAGGGATTTACCTTTTCAGGCTTGTCATGAAATCTAACGGTAAACACAGAAACAATACAAGGACATAAAACACTCAAAGAAATGAACAGGTGGATTAAAAACATCTGTTCTACACTCTCTCTTCTAAAGTTTTAAATTGTTATTTATACACAATATGAAATAAATTAAGAGTTTAGCAGAAATTAAACTTGCAAGAGCTTCCAGTGCCTGAAGGGGGTTGACAAGAAAGATGGAGAGAGATTTTTTTACAAGGGCATGTAGTGACAGGACAAGGGGGATTGGTTTCAAACTGAGAGTAAGTTAAGATTGGATATTAGGAGGAAACTCTATACTGCGAGGGTGGCAAAGCACTGGAACAGGTTGTCCAGAGAAGCTGTGGATGCCTCATGCCTGGAAGTGTTCAAGGCCAGGTTGGATGGAGCTTTGAACAATGTGGACTAATGGAAGGTGTTTGTGCCCATAGCAGGGGTTTGAAACAGACTGATCTTTAAGGTCCCTTCCATCACAATCTATTCTATGATTCCATGAAATTAGGAGATACACATAGGCTAATTCATCTTTATGCTACAAAGAATATGACAAACAGATGCACCTAAACAAATTAATAAAAGCAAGGTGCAATTCAGTTGCATTGCCACTGAAAACTATTAAGATACCATTTTGTTCACAATCAGGCTCACAGGCTGCTGTGCTCCACTGTGTCCAGGACAAATCCCACTGCATCACTTCAGTGGAGCACCTCACATTTTGGGTAAGTGGGTAAAGTGGAAAAAAGACCTGTGTTGGCTCTCTGAGAATTTAGATCCATCTGAACTTGAGCAGCATCACAGGGGATCTTTTGCTGACAATAGGTTGCAGATTGGACAGCAAATTTCACTGAGGCTGCACTGCAACTCTGCCTTGGATTTTTGTATGCAGGAGTCAGCTGTGGCAGCCAAAGGTTTTGCAGACAAGCAACAATGCACCCAGTAAAGCCCAGCATATACTGGGCAGCTTCACAAAACAAGCCATGTGTACACACATTACCCCTATTTTCAGCCTTCCACATTATTTTTCTCCCCATTCCTAGAGTTATACTTTAGAAACTTCAGTCTTCCATATTTTGGAAGAGCTCTGCTCTGGCAGCCCCTCACAAGGAGGGAATGCACACAGAAACGTCCCAAACCAAGGCAACAAATGATTGTGGAGAGCTGCTGCTCCAGGGAAGGCAGAGCAGCTGCTCAGAGCTTGCCTGTCTCGCTCAGAGCTGCCTCTGGCACTGCCACAGGAGGGATGAGCACGGGGAATGGCTTGGGCAGCAGCCATTGGCAATCAAATGCCTAATTCATGCTGCATTATTTCAGGCTTGTAGCATATATACTGTTTCAGGCTTCATGCTGAATGATGGGCTGAGGATTGCTGCTTGGGGAGGATGGAGTTGTACCATCTCCTCAGAATCGCTGTACAAGCATGTAAAGCACAGATTGAAGGCAGGCAAGAGGAGGGAGAACGAGGAGAGGGGGAGAGTGAGGGAGGAGAAAAATTCACTCTACGTATGCCACTCACTGGCTCATTTGTTCCAGTTTTGCCTCATTCTTAGAATGATATGTTTAACTGGAATTAAGCAGGAATTTGAGGCCTGCCATCTCCTCTGTCCCGTGGGCAGCTGTGCCCATGGCACTGCAGCACCCCACATTTCCCAGGGGCCTGTTCCTACCATTCCTCCTGCCCCAGATCCCCCTCAGCAGCCCCAACATCTAGAAATGGGAGCAACCTCCAAAATTATGAGAAAAGAACACCCAGAAAATAAGAGAAAAGCAGATAACTGTACCCCAGACAGTTCATGGTTGTTTGCCTTCTCCTCACAGATGCCTTAGCACTGCACAAAGGTATTTCAGCAAAAAGGATGCCATGGTAAACTAACAGGAATTTCATTTTTGTTCACACCTGAGTTATGCAAGCCTTTATGACTGGAGTTTGATATTGCTCAGGTTAATGAGACACTGCAAGTTTCCCCTTTATATACTTTAAAAGCAGAACAAGAGGTCTTTTCCCAGCTCTAGTCATAAATCTCAAAAGATCAAATTAAACATATTTATATATTTTTTTAATTTATAAATAATGATTAAATTATTACTTTTTAATTTAATTTGTTACTTTTTTTTCCCCTCTGGTATTAATTAGCTGTTTATCACCTGAAATCAATCAAGCTAGCTACATGGGGCAGGACACAAAATCTTGATAATAAAGCAGATTTTTGATGGCTCAATTTTTGTACCATTTTTCTGCCTTCCTGTGTCTCATCTCATGTACAAACATCCTTACCCATATACTCAGAAATCCATTTCACTGCTCTCTTTCAACTCTTTCTTTCCCATCCAAGATCACTGCACAAACCCTGCGGTGAAGGTAATTTCACAGCAGCTCACATTGCTCCCATCTGTTTCAGACCTTGGGCTCTTTTTCACCCCGTGAGAACAAACCTATTCATTCTTCACCTCAGACTCCAGCCTCTTTGAAGCAGTTTCCAGTTTTTTACTGTATCGTGATCACTTAGTTGGCATTAAAATAAAAAGAACACATATATTTGTGTTTATATATATACAAACACACCTATATAGAAAGACACACACACATTTACATACATATATAAAAAAATATATAAACATGTATACACACACACATTTATATTTTTGAAAGATAACAGGCCTAGTAGGTTTTGTGTTTAAGTGTGTGTGTGTGTTCATTATACAGATGAACTATGACCCTGATACATCATCAGTGCAATCTTCTGGGAGCACATTGATGACCCTAATTTATATATTATATATACCATAAATAAATATATATATGCACCAGATATGTATATACACAATTTATATATATATATAAAATATGCATATATATACATATATATTATATACATATACACATATATATGTTTATACGGGTGTATATATATATGTATATATTCCCATATATATATGCATATATATTATATAAATGTATATAATTTATGTATATAATCTTCTAAGTTTAAGAGTCTTCCCACTGAGCACAACATCCTCTTTCATTGCCAGAAATATCAGCTTTCCAACCTCTTGACTGGATTAAAAGTAGTAATAGCTATGAAGAGTTTATTTAAGCTTGGGAGAACTCTTCTCCGCATGTAGCAGAGGAGCCACAGAACAGCAAAAGTAGGTGGCAGCAGGTGACAGATTTACACCCTCTGGAGGACTTCCCTCTTCTCAAAAGCCAAAGAAGCCCCTGCACTGCCTGACACAAGACAGAGATGATGCTAAATGTTTACATATCAAACACATTTAGACAAATTAATGGACAATGCTCACTCCCACCAGAACCTATTAAAGACACCACCTTGGGCTGGGAAATTCCCTGGAGTGTTTTTGGGAGATGGGCTTTCCTTGTGCATATATTGCATATGCATTTGCTCTTGGCAATTTTGGATTTCAGGCATCAAAAGAGATGGGACTTGTGATAGCCTTTTCTACCTTCAGTGTATTTTGATCAGTGAAATTTTAACCTACAGCAATTATTTCCATGATTACTATAGAATTTAGTTAAAGAAACACTTTTTTACACTTGTTGGTTTTAGAGAAAATAATTCATCATTAAAGCCAGTGCATTATGCTGTCCCTGGTTTCTCAGACAGTAAAGCAAAATCACCAGCTTTTCTTGGCTTTCCTGCATTTTTGTATATTTTCATTCAGATTAGGGCAAGTTCCTGAGTAAATAGAATTACTGCTGAGAGCATCACTTTAATCATGGGGGAAAATATGCCATCCTCGCTAATAGCAAACATAAACAGCTTTTAGTTTTATTAAACTAAGTAAGGCCTCTTGGACAGTAAAATAATATTTAAGCTGATTAAGCACAGCAGAATCAGTTAGTGTATGAGTTAGTTCAGGTTATTTTTTATATTGCCTTTCTGAACATGGAAATAATAACTTCAGCTGCAATTTACCATTGAAAGCTGATAGCTCTTTCTGACTTAAAAGAAAGAGATGATCCTGCTAGTTATTTACAGGAGCTTTCATGCTTTATTTTGAAAAGAAACACCTTGTCACCAGTAGTTACAAAAGCTGCCTACAGCCTTCAGTTTATTGCTGTATAAACACAAAGGGATATGTTTTAATGTTAATGCACAGAGGAGTCATATACATAACGCTATATAGCAGCACATACAGAGAAAATCTTCATGTACTAAGAACAGATTCTATTGTTGTTTATTAGGAATATTGTATTTTATCAGCTGTCTCACTACAACGAATCAATAAATAAGCATGTGTGACAAAAATTATGATTGTGAATGACATATAATCACAAATTCAGCCCTGATTAGAAGCATAAGAAGGGATCATAGCTATTCTGAGATAGTATCAATTCTATTTTTTACCATCTAAATTGAGAGATTACAATGGTAGGTAGGTCCATGAGCCATGGAGTTTTAGAAGAAGACCAGCTGAAAGTGGAAACCAGTTTTAGAGGATTGGAACTACTTTTAAAAAATTAAAAATAACCCAGACATGAGAATGTGGACTCTGCTAACATTTTTCTCACTTTGATTCTGAGCAGAGATGGGATTCTAGGTGAAAAAAATCATGTGGAGAGAGAAACAAAGTACACTCCTTGCAAGGACATGAGGAAGAATTTTAACTGATGTACCACTGAGTCCTGTTCCAGGTCTGGACATGGGGACCTCCAGCTCTGTGTGCTTTTTAAACAGACTGCATGAGTCTGCAGTCCCACCTCTCACACACTCGCTAGCACCTCATTGCTTCCACAATTCCACTAAAATTTAGTGGGACTATTCGAGCACTGGTTGAACATAAATAACGGCAGTCAAAAGCACAGACACATGGAAAAATAACCCTGCCCTTTAGCCAGTGCTGGGCTGTGGTGCTGGGTGGTGCATTCCCAACAGTTTGTAGGAAATGGATGGCAGGAATCAGAGCTGTCTGCAGCTCTGCTGAGCCCCAGCCCAGCACACAAACACCACTGATGCTCTGCAGCACTCACAGCTCTGTTCTCCTGGACAGGGCAGTGCACAGAGGCACTTCTTTCCCAACAAATGCACCAAAAATCCATCATCTCTTTCATTAACAGATATTTCTCTCTGTCAAACTGTTTATAATGGCTCTCCACATATTCTGGGTTACTTACATTTTCTCTACCTCACCAGAAAACATTATTCTTAGAAATGTGTGGTGCTATCCAACAGAGATAAGTCAGAGCAGAGGAAAAGGAAAAGAATATTTTTCTTGCCCATCTCCAGGGGAGATTACAGCCACTAGGCTGGATGATTTATTGTCTTGGATTGTAAACAGCATGCTGTAGCCTGCAGTAAAGGCCCCTTGTAAAACAGCAAGGCATCCTGCTTTTATATTCTCTAACACATACTGCTGTCAGCTAGGACAAATTCACTGGAGTCAATCTTCACTGGTATAAAACCACACCATAGAAAAGGACAGAGCTCTAAATACTCTGATATTGTACCAAAGAATAAAAAAATGAAAAAACTACACAGGCATAATGATAAAAAAAGTTGCATCAAATGAGAACAAGATATTCTTTCATTCCCCACTAGGAAGCAGTATAACCATGTTACTAACATTCTGGAAATAATAACTATTCAAGTCAGACTTCTGGAATATTTAAAGAGGAGACCACAAGACAAGAAAAAGCCATTTCACTCTGATGACTACATCCACTACTTGTGACACTGAATGCCCCTGAAGGAAAGTAAAACTGGAGAGAATTCTGAACATGATGGAAAAGCTTCATGGAAGATATTCTTCTCATGATAAAAGGAGATAATTTGCAATCTTTCTTGCATTCTTCCTGCACATTTAGCAAGGAAAAAACCCCAAAAAAAACCCCAACCAAACAGCAGAAAGGCACTTCTATTTTACTGTATTGCACCAGGCGAGCTGCTCAGTTACAACTTTTGAAACTTTCTGATGTCTTTGTAGAGTTTTATAAACATCTGAGTGGTGTGGTGCATTTATAAAATATGGAGAAAAATGACAATATCAGCCTAAAAATCTATGGAACAAGATTGGTTTTGGGGATGTTTAGGAGATGAAAATGGTGATAATTCTTGCTACAAACATAATACTTTGTCATAATGAGTTTTGCATCTGTCTTTAGCAAGAACAGGAGTGGAAAATACTTCATCTCTGTCTATAGAGTCAGTGAGTCCATAATCCTCCTGACTCTTAAGTCCTAAAAATGTCCTAATTATTTCAGTAGTAAGATCTCATATTCTTAACTGAGATTTCATTAACACAAAAAGTCTGAAGGTTTAGATTCTCTTCCAAATAAAATTTCACAAGAGGATTTCTTGTTGTGGTAATGGCACTTACCATTTACATTCTCTCATTCACCAGCTACTTCACAAACATCAGCTAACAGAGCAGACTTGGAGGTGTTTATTTTCTTCACTCCTAGACTAGAAACCCAATCCAGGGAAGTGATTCATGAGTCCAGAGCAGTGTGTGCTAATGCCTGCAGTGTTACTTTCCCCAGCCTTTTCTGCAACCTGAAACCACTCTGTTCCACTTCTTGGTGTATATCATGTTTCAGGACATCGCTAAAGTGAATGCACTGCTTTAATTTCTGAGATATTTAGCACTTTCCAGAGTGTTAAATGCAATTATCTTATGTCTTATCAATTATCTTAATCTCAATGTAAAGGGTTGGTTATTTTTGAAATATTACCAAAGGAAAATGTTGGTTTGATAAATGCTTCATAATCTTCACCATTTGGAAATATGTCACTGGTTTTATGCTGATACAAATAATGATTATCTCCCTTACATCTTTTTTAGGCAAAAAGTTTCAAAAACAGTTGTTTTGTACAAAATGCTGGATTTTTATTTAAATCTTGATTTGTACTCTCCAGAACTCGTACTCCAAGTGATACTACAAACACTTCTCAGCTCTTCTGAATCTTTCATATTTATCTTTCGTGCACATCAAGACATTTCCCTTGCTCTTTCTAATTTAATTCTGTCAGTTTTGAAGAGTGCTGACCAAGCCCCTGGCAAAACACCCTGTTGGTATTTATTCTAGCCTTAATGCAAAATGTCATTAAAATTCACACACACACACAAAGGATCAGCACAGACATCGCCTGAGAGAGTTTCCATGACCCTCCAGACAGAGAGGTCATCACTGGAAGGCAGAATGGGTTGGGCTGGGTAAACAGTGAAGGCTGTAGCACAAATTGCTAAAACTGCAGAGTGAGGACTTCATTCCGACTTAGGACTTCACAGCTCTCCCCAGGCCTTATGGTGAGCTTGCTCTGAGCCTTTTGTGGGCAGAAGGAGGGAAGAGTCCTTTCTACATTAAACAATTTTCAAATTTAGGCTTCATAGTAATAATAATAATAATACGCACTCTCTAAAGCAGAAATACTGTGATTTCTCCCCCCCTCCCAATGAACTCGTTTAAGTGTAGGAAACAGGATGAAAATACAGTACCATGCATCACAGCCAGCAGTAAAAATGATACAGAAATGAAATATAGGCTGGCTGGCAGCATTCCAGGCTTCTTGGCTACTTATCAACTCTCTGATGTGATGATATGCTGCATGAGATTTGCCTCCCTATCTTCCACACATAACCCTTATCTGACTGGGGCCTAAACAATGGCCTTCAGAGGAAACAGATTAGGAATGCAGCAGTTTGCATTTCAAGCTGAATTCCACAATTAAGTATAATTATGTGCCATATGTTTTCATCCTTTCAATTTTATGCTGTCTTAAAAACTAAGTAAATATGTAGACCCATCAAATGATGGGCTACGTCACTGCCTTGATGCAGCATCTGTGGTACACTGCTGCAATTCTGAAATGAAAACACAGTCAATGTAATTATTCTAAACTAAGCCATCAGAATTAGATGGAGGTGGAACAGTTTTGTAAGTTTGCTTATTTTTACTATATTCAGGTCCCATTCCAAATCTCTTAAGTGTTGAAGATTCTAAAGGAATCAACAACAGTGCTCCCTAAAGCCAGTACAATTTCCCCAGGGAAAAAAATGAAGGTACAACCTCTGCTCATATACTGAGTATTATTGACAAAAATAATTTCCTTTTTTCTTATTTACCCATTCAACAACCTGAGCACAAGGAAGAGCTTTGCTCTTCAGTGGCTGGGCACAGGAACAGGTGGTGCAGAGAGAGTGTGGAGTCTCCTTCCATGGACAATCCCTCTGGATGGAGCCCTGTGCTCTGGGATGGCCCTGCCTGGGACTCTTATCAGTTGGACTCTTTTCAGCCTGACCCATTCTGGGATAACGCCTCTGGCAAGGTCGCATCCAAAATAAACTCATCTCATATAAAAAGTTAAAAATCAAAAGACATTATAGAAATGCTTTTAATGCTTTTGTTTAATTTCTTGATTTTGTTTTGGGGTGATTTGCAAGGTATTTGCTCAGTTAGAAAGAAAAATGGGTTCTATTGAACAATTGTCAGATACTTCAGGAAATTATATTTTCTCCTTTAAAATATTGAATTTTTTTAATACCATGCAGACACTACAATGCTAGCCCACTGAAACACTAAAATTTGGAAAGCTGTTTCATTTACAGAAACCAAGTCTCCAAGACTGAAAAAATATTTAAAAAGAGGATAATTCTAGTAGAGCAGACATATAAGCAGTTAACTTATTTGACAGTGCAGCAAAGAAATTGTCCTGTTTTTTATAAACATAATTTCTTTTCTATATAAACTATGTAACTATGTATTTTTAATGGAACGTGAGAAAATAACAGCCTTATACATGAACAATGTTGCCCTATTTCGAGTATAGTAACTATTAGAACATTTTTGACTTTTAAGAATGGTGCAAAAAATGGACTCACAATGGAAATGCTACAGCAGCCAGAAGGACACTACAGCATCAGTTATGGCCCAGAAATTCTAATGATTTTTATCTGATACTTTAAATGGCACATATAAGTCCAACATTAAAACAAAAAAATATTTAGAGAAAGGCTTCATGATAAGGAAGGTAGATGAAGACTCTGCTAACTAAGCATTAAGGGCTCTCTGTGATTAGTGGGATTTTTCCCCCCCCAATAATTTTCCACAGAATTGACAATTACATACTTATTAATTATTGCATTCTACTAACAATTAACTACAGTAGTTCATGTACACAGTAACATATTACAAGATATTCCCACCAATGGATTAAGACTGCCAAACAAACCAACAATGCTCCATTGTCTAAATCAGCAACAAAAGACAAAAAGACATTTTTGTCTGCTTTAAAGACATTTGGAAAATTTTACTCCATAGTGTATATAGGTCCCAGAGTGCTGCTTTTTGGTTATTAAACTTTCATACTAAAACTAATACTCTAGGAAAGAAACCAAAAACCATGAAGACAAATTCTCTATGGTGACCTTGAAGTCCTGAAACAGTTAACACACTTGTTACAGATCAGCACCAGTAAAACAGAATTTTAAATTAAGACTGAAGAAATGTACCACAACTATGGATCAAAAATAATTTTTCATTTCCTACTAAAGATACATTGCAGCAGTCAGAAGTCAGATAGAGGTAAGAAAAGATCTTGTTTTCAGAGTTTGAACAACTAATACTCTTGGTCTATTGGAATGTCCAACTGCTACCTCAAATCCCACTAATTGTTGGCCTCTACTCAAATAATAAGCTTCACAATCTGCTTTGAACATTTTATTATGGAATAGACCAAATCAAGATTATTATTAACATCACAGACATTATTGAAGCACTGCACTTCCATTAAGCTAATATGCTTCTGCTGAATTTTACAGTTAGGCTAAAATGCTTCACTTAATTTGTAAAGATGATACATCTCACTCATCATCTTGCAAGAGATTCTAAAATGAAACAAAGCCCAAGAGTGAACCTTCCAAATACATTATAAACGTTCTTTTTCTGATCTTGTACAAGCTGCTCCATCAAAAGAGTAGTCAAGATATCCTGTGTGTGGAGAAAAGGGGCAAGAGCAAATCAAAGAGGTAAAAGAAATGAGAAAAAATTTATCAGTCACAAGAGAATGAATCAAGCAGAGCGAGTCAAGGCAAATTTGGGGCTCAGCCAGGAATCAACAGACTCCTGTAGCAT
Organism: Ammodramus savannarum pratensis; assembly: GCA_020466415.1. NCBI lineage: Eukaryota > Metazoa > Chordata > Aves > Passeriformes > Passerellidae > Ammodramus > Ammodramus savannarum. The sequence continues at coordinate 2,480,172 of JAHXMQ010012338.1, read as the reverse complement.
GCATGCAGCTAATATATCTATATATCATATATCTAATATAACAAAAAGAACAAGCAGGACCTTATAAAACCACATGATTTCATATAATGCACATGATCAGTAGAGTCCAACAGACCTGTTGACTTTCTCCGTATTTTCAGACACTGCTTGGCCTGCACACTCCAAAGCTCTCTCTGGAGAGATGTAGATCTCCCTCCTGCTCTTACTCTAGTAGAGAGTCTGTGCTATCCTGAAATAAGAACATGCCTGCTGGCCAGCAGCAGAGTTCAAGAAGCATTTCATGGCTCAGAGCCCAAACTGAGAGCTCACAGTCAGCCTGGACTCTCACTGATAATTCTAAACCTCCACTCGGTCGCATAAATCTTTAAATGGCTTAAACTCTCTTCCCATTGATCACTGACAAGGTATTTAAATAGTTTTGTCCAGGGCAACATTCACTACCCATGATTTCTTTACACTATAAAGAAGAAAATAAATGATGTGGCAAACACATAAATTTATGATTACCTGGAGCAAGTTTCTCTAATTACTTGCAGGCAGGTTATGTCAGCTTCTGTACCACCTTGTTTGCTTGCTTGTTTACAAGGCCATAAAGTCTCCCCTTTCTGCCCTCCTTCTTTATTTCTTTCTAGGGTAGGAAAAGCAGTCTGAGCTGCAAGGGCAAAGACTGTGCACACTGAAAAGGAAATTAAACTCTATGGTCTTGGCTGGGCTACGAAGTGATGCACATCAGAGTCAGAAAGCAGAACAAGGTACCATGAGACTTGCACAGGGACACTTTGCTGCTTTTCCAGCACTGTGTGCATCAGCCAGGGAGGGATTTTGCACAGAACATTGTGCTGAAGATCCCTGTTTGCTTTTCCTCCCTCAGTTCTCACTGGCAATGGAACAAAACACAGCAGGTGGCTTGGGCTCCATCTGCATCCAGTGCTTACCATTATTATGCCCCAGAAGGAAACCACAGTGAGTCCACAGCTTGGGTATTACATACAAATCAAAGCTAGTGTACAGCACAAACAGAAATAATACAGGAAAAAGCCACAAAATTGGTGGGAGACAGGCAGAAGAGTTTGCATGAGAAGGGACAAGGTAGCCTAGGATTTTTCATGTGGTTTTGATTCTGAGACTTGACCATTTATTTGATGCTGTTGATTTATTTTGAAAAATTCCCTGCACATTTTCCTTTTAATGCCTTTCAACTGTTATTTCCTAATAACCAAAACAATTAAACTCCTTTTCATAAACTTGTTTCATTGCTTAAATTACAGGCCTCCTTGCCTCAAAATGTTGGGAACACCAAAATCAAAAATTGTGACTCCAAGTCCCTGCAATGGAAGACAGTTCTGAGGAGATGAACGTGGGCTTTACGTGGGTGGCACTTGTGATGGGGTGTGGGAAGGGATTGCCCACTCCTGATGCAATGAAAGATCAGCTGCCCTCAACACAAATGGGTCTGGGGGCAGCTTTTATGTTACATCAGCTGATGAGGTGCAGGTTGACAAAAGAGCTCAACACAGCCTACAGAAGTGAACAGCTAGCAGAACCTAGAAGAGAGCAAAGGGCTTGTGATGTTTTGAGCCCATGTTCTCCTTGCCAGCTGCTGGGAACACCCAGCCATTTTACTGGGATTTATGTCAGCTGTGCATTTCATTGTGAAGTCTACTTATATTTGATTATTAATACTACTGCAGCACTGTACTAAGTCAAAATCCCAAGTCACACCAGGCAATGTCAAATAAGTAAATGTGATATTCAATATCAAACCCTTCACAGGGGAATATGAAAGAAAAAAGCTGGTCAGAGAGAAGTGGATTCTTGACGCTTAATGCTATCCAGTGTGGTCTAATCACTTAGTGTAAGTAAAAGCCTTTAAGGACTATTAAACACCATTATTCAGTACAATCATTCACCTGAGATTCCCTAATCTGCATGTGAGGGGAAATACCATTTTACAATAGTTCTTCTTCTCTAAGGTGCTGGTCATAAAAACCCCAAGCTGGCCCTTTGGCCTGACCTGGTATATCGCATGGGATAATTCAGAAGCTCTAAAATATGTTTCACTGTGCATTTAATGTGATTATTTATTGGGAGTGCAGGGGGTTCAACAGCAAAATCTGGTCATTTGTTCTCAGTTCTCATCTTCTGCATCTAAGTCAGTTTTTGTAATAATCCAACACAACGCTTACAGCTTGCATCCCATGACTATTCAATATTTTTGTTAAGTGTCGTGAGAGACCTCTTCAAAGTCACGCTGGAGTCTAAACAAAATGTCAATTATGATCTCCTTAATATTCTTATTCATTAATGTGTTTGTAAAGATTCAGCAGATCAAGAAGGGAGAGTTGCTGTTTTTCACACAGCCTTTTCTGCTGAGGACTGACATGTAGCTGTTTCTCCAGTTTTCCCTTGCACTAATAGTTGAGGCTGACACACATGATTTTGGAGGCCTGCAGCCCTTTAGTTCAAACACAGACATCTGTAAAATGTGGGTGCAACATCTGTCACTCACCACCCCTCTGAATAAGAAAAACTCACATTTTTGTTCATTTTATACTCCACTTTTTTTTAGCTGATTTCAATTTGTCCTATTTGATTTTTTTGGTGTGTAAACAGTCACAGAACCTCTCCAAATTCTCAGTTATTATTGCCAGAAAAGGGAGGTATTTCTTCACATCCATGTGTCAGCAGCTCATGCACACAGTTCATTTAGCTGCTTACCACTCTGTATTGCTGCCATGACTTCCATTTCTACATAATCAACACATTTCTTACTTAAACATCACAGAAAGGTTTCCATATGAATTCTCTGTATAAAACAGTAGCCCTTTTAAGGTGTTTAAATGAACCTCAATTAGTCCTAAATGACAACATTAGGAATCTATTTTCTACTATTTTATAGCAGTTATCTAAACTGGCTTCACCACTGGTGCATACACTGATACAACAATTCCACCTAAAAGGAGTTTATCTGTTTTTGTGGCAGAGAAGTTTTATATTATTACTGCTAAAGATGTAGGTAAATGTCAAATACTCTCTCTGACATTAGAATAACTATACTTCTGATTAAAAATGGAATTTAAAATTATTAAAAAAGAAACCACTCAAAGATTTAACTAGACAGAAAACAAATGAAATTCTACCTTATTGTCTGACAGTTAATAAATTAGCTTTAAACAAATTAGTGCATGTGCTTAGAACAGGCCTGTTTGAAAAATAATCTTCTAAGCTCATGGGAAGTGATGCTTTAGTGAACAAACTTCATTTTCATGTTTTCCAAAAGGATGAAACAAAATACTTCCTGCATATATCTATGGACTCACACCTACAAGTTAAATCCTGCCATAATCAACAAGCAGAACATTTGACAAATTCCATTTTCCTGATCTCTTTTTTTTTAATCTCTTGCCACCCTGCAATTTATCGTGCTAAAATCTTTGATCCCTAGCATTGAGCAGACATGAATTTCCTAAATGACTAAAACTTCTGGGTAAGTGTTTCCTTTTAGAGCTGAATGTAAATGCAATGTTAAATTTTATTTTTGTAATCTCTTTAATCAGAAACAAGGGAATTAGCCAGCTGTTTGGAACTCGTGTTAAGATCTAATTAAGCATCTGATTGGATTTCTGTGCATATCAAACAGCAAAGCCTGGTATTTGCACACAAGACCGATTGCTTTCATTAAAATAAAATCCCACCAAATGACAACAGAAAGGGTTTACTCCAGTGGTGGGTCTCAGAGATATCCCTCCATGAGAAAGCACACATTGGAATGGCAAAAAAATGTGCTTTATGTGTCAATCATAGCAACAGGATCCCTTCCTGAGTGACACCCAGCTCTCCCCTACATCTGTACTGCATGCTCCTGCAATACACCAAGGAACTGCCTGTCTTAGAGGCTTCACACAGGAAAAAAAATCTCACAAATTGTCAATTACTCCAGTGTGGAAAGAAGCTTTACTGCCACCTGTGCATGTTTCATTTTATTTATTTGGTGAGGAATGCTTTTTGGTTTTTAATTGTTACTGAAAGACCTATTTAAGAGTATTACTGCTGAGGTTTATGTATTTATACCACAAATCGCCAGGACTATTATATCTGGTAAAGCAAAAATCAAGTTTTCCCCTCTTCATGTGGTAATGTCCAGTGCCATGGTTAGTTGAGGTGGTGTTACAGCATGGATTGGACTTGATGATGTTGGAGGTCTCTTCCAGCCTAGTGATTCTGTGATTCCCAGATACTGAAGGGTTTAGAAACTAATATTCTAGATGACAGCAAATGATGACTGAATTAATCTTTTAGTGAAAAAAATCAGGCCCAAACCAGTTCTGCTTTTTCCTTATCAATTATGGTTCATAAACAAATGTTAGTCTGGAAATTTTCCTGCCCTTTTTCCTTCTTTACTCAGTCAATTTAGAGACAAAATTTTTTTTTTTAAGTAACTGCTTTTACACATTGCAAATTTTACTAAAACCCTTGCTAAGGTTTGATCTGCGTGAAGAGAGTTGAAAAGCTCACTTCACATGTAGAGCTCTGCGTGACTTTAATTTGATAACACTCAATTAAAAAAAATGAGGGAGTCAGCTGTTTTGAATGTTCTTATTGGCTTTTTTTCTGAGATTTGGACAGGGTTTCATTCAGTCTAGATCTTGGCAATCTTTGCTCTGAGTGGAATCTGATGATTGCGCTGCTCACTGTTAGTGAAACACTTACACCTGGACCTCCTGTGATGGAACAAGGTCCAGGCAAGATCTGTCTTTGTCTTAGCAAGACAAAAACAGACCCAGTGCTATGGAATAGGAATTCAGCTGAAACTGCCCAGCATTTCACTAGAGCTTCAAATCCTCAAGTTCTGGAGTCACACCATTCTGTCAAGCTCTCAATTTATTTATCAATTTGTCTCAAGAGACTGAAAAAGAATTTGAAGCTCAAATACAAAGTTTAAATAGTTAGAAAGGAAAATGTAATTTTTTCTCAGCCTATATAATGATTTTTTTAAAGCTTTGGGTAGGCAATGTTGGACTTCTTAATTATAAATGTTATTACAGTTTCCAAGTGAAGAGGGAAAAAAGAAAACCCAACCCCATATATCAACTCTGATGCAAGCATGCTTCAGAATAGACAGGGAACCCTCACATAGCCCACAGTGACTGTAAAAACCATTCTATAAATCAGTTATGAGGCAGGCATTGAGTGCAGAAAACTTTGTAGAGAGAAATCACAAAAGATACCAGAAAAGATAACATTCACTTGGGAACTCTGATGTTTTCATAACCTAAGTTGGACTCAATGAGCTTAAAGATCTTTTACAACCTAAATGATTTTGTTTCTAATTATTACTGAACAAAAGGTCCACACACATTTCCTGAATTCTCAGTTAAGAGAAAATTTCCTTTTCCTAGTTGTTATTAATATTTGTCCACAAATAGTTATCCCAAGCCAAAAGAAACCACAAGAGGCACTGTCTTTCACAAAATACCTTAAAACTTAGTTTAAACATTTCTCCACAGATGAGCATAACATTTGCTAGTATATCTGAAATCAATTCCACTTTCCATGGTCTGCTGGCTGGAGACTAAACTGTCTTAATACTCACAGGTATTAAGAGTAGAGGTTTTAATTCAATTTAATTTTAAATCTAGTTGATTTTAGCCCTAAGTGTAGGAGAGCACATGTCCCTGTGCAATGGCATCACAGGCATTGAGTCACACTTCACCTTGGAGGCTCAGGTACTTGTTGCCTTGGCAACACCATGCTTCATGTGTTCCATTTCGCCTTTCTTCTTCTTTTGTGAGTATGAACTTAAAAATGGGGGAGAAAGTAATATAGCACGCCTTTTTCTAACCAAAATCCTATTAAAGTAAATTTTAGTTATGATCATAATACCACCATAGGAGTGATCGCTTCATAGGCAAACCACGAAAATAATATATGACAAAAAAAAGACAACCTGTTCTCTCAGAACTGAACTCAGGTATTCAGACTTTTAGCTCTTTGTCAGCACCAGGTATTTTTCCTTCAGACTGTAAGAATGAAAAATATTTTTTCCTTTGTTGTAGCCATGCTATTAATTTTAAAATATTTTTATAATTATCTACACATAAGCATATTGTATTTTTATAAATATTAAAAGAATTTCCGAATACTTTAGATTTTTCAGTTTCTGTCAGTACCTTCACTGAGATCACTGACAACCTTCAGAACCCTGCAGCATCTTGGCTGCTCTGACAACACCTTTCAGCAATGGATAGGGCAAAGGCAATCTGCACAAAAAGATGCACACACTCTTCTCCATTGCTCAACACCTGCACACAAGGAGAGCAGAGCTCTTACCTGTTCAGCAGGTACAAAAATTAGCTCCAAGTGGAAGACACCAAGTGGGCACTGGTGTGATGCTGATCTAATGCTCTCAGCATCTCAGTTCCTTATTCGCAAATCAGGATAGTGCCCCTCTTTCACCTTGTTGGAGTCATTTGAATAGAAGTTCAGTGGTATTTCTAAATCACTCAGATACTTCTTGATTGAGCAAACTGGGAGAGACCGTTATAAAATTAATTGCTGTCTCTAAAGCTAAGCAGAGAATTCAGTCTGTATCCATAAAACAATGAATATTGTGTTCTACCAGTACTTGTAATCACCCTTCAAATTTGCCACATTTCTGTCCTTTAGAGCAGCTACTGGTTTATATGAGCATTTCAGAAAGAGTAGCTGATGACATGGTCTGGCACACTGATTTTATGAGTGTGCAGTTGGGATTGTCACTCATGGGTAGCTATGTCAGAAATTAATTGTATAGATGAGCCTGAACAAATGCAAACAAAGTGTGTCTGTTGCATTTTTGTGTTTTCTCTATGTGGTGAACAGAACACTATTTGAATGAGCTATTTGACAAGGACCTAAGAGGCTTCAGTAGTTTTTCATTTTAACTATTACACTCATCTCACTATATGGTGTACAATTTATATATAAACTATATATACAGTAGTTTAGTTTTGCAATAGAAACACAATGTTTACTTGAGTCTACTTGACTTGGCCTGGCTGGAAGTAAAAGATCTAAGTGAAAAGGGTTATTCCTCTATCTAAAATACAGATGAGATAATGCTATGACCTTATTTTTAAATATAATTAATGTTTTATTTGGAGACACTTCAGGGTGCAGTGTTTCCCAACTACCATGACCGTGAGTGCTGTGTATGCTCTGTTGGAAACGGAGATCCTATTTTAACATTCAAAATATTATCCAATTCACATAATCTTTATTTAAAATAATGATCAATTACTCCTTGCCTCCTAAAGCCCCATATTTTTCCCTATTTCCTCTTCCTTACATTTATCTTACAGTTACACAGACCGTGTTAATCTCATTACAAACTTAAAGTCATGGTGGTGTTTAATGCTCCTGCCTCTTTTCCTTTTGGGGACAACATCTCTATTGGTCTTTGAAAATGTTCTTTAGCTTTTTCCCAAGATTAACACTCTGCTTGCCACCATGTTCTCTGTCCCTTTCACACAGCCACAAAATAAAAAACACTTCTAGCATCAAGCAAGAAAAAAGATTCAGCTTTTTTGAAAAGATGTGTTATATTTTAGCTTTGAAAAGTTATGTATATATTTAACCAACTGGATCAAACCTAAGTTCATATAAAAACAAATGTACACCCAGCAATTAATAAAGCAATGCTGATCTTGAACTGGGAACCAGACCAACCATTTATATCCTCACCCTAAATCAGTAGGAACTGACACAAAAAGAAGCTCTAAGGTTTGATACACCATATAAAACTTGCTGGTAGTTTCTGCCTATGTAGGCCAAAGGAACAGCTTTCTTCCATAAGCAAACTGGACATGGAATGTCTTTAATGTTGATTTATGGGGACAGAGAGTTAAATATCCTATTATTTGGGTTTGACCATATACCCTTAAATGCATAAAATATGATGAAGATAGAAGATACAGAACAGCACATTTTCCAGAAAGCATCCCACTAAAACATTTCATCTCTGCTACTAAAGGCATGATGCAAGTGTCATGAAAAAGTTGCTCATCCATTTATGCTGTCACTAAATTGATTAATGACGAAGAGGAGGTGAACAGTTCAGCAGAGTTAAGCCTGAATCTAATACATACCAAGGCAAAAGCATTTGCTGAACAAAAACGATCTTGTTTTTATTAGTTAGGTTCAGATTTGATGGGATGAACCATTCACCCAGACACAGCCATAACTCAAGAGAACTATAAGCAACAATAAAGTGTCTCTTCTACTTCAGCATTTTATATCCAAATGTAAAGACATAAAATGGGTCAAACCTTACCCTTTATAATTAAAATGCTTGAAAACATATTACCAAAATTATTAAATGGATATACTCTCATCTGAGTTGAAGTACTTGCCTACCATAAAGCTGCACAGTTTTCCCATTCCACTGTCTTAAGCAAAGAAGTAATTTAAATAAGGAAGGTTTTGTTGAAGATTAGTAATGAAACAGGGAGCATTCATAGCTACAGGAAACCTATGAACAATTGGTATAATTAAATTTCATAATACCTTTAAGCACTGGACCAATGAATTTACCTCAGCACATATTTTTGGGCATGAAGAAACGTCTAAGGGGGAAATTTGCCCACTTTTTTCCCCATTTCTCTCTCACTGAAAACACATAAAATGTGCAGAATCTAACGAATGTTTAAAGGGCATTGAAAGGACAATTGAGAAGCATATTTGCAGTTCCCAAAAAGATGTTTTTAATCACTCATCATTAAGTAGAATTATCGCATTAATCTGCAGTAGTGTGAACCAGCAAGGATATGGACCATGGCCAAGTACACTGGCAGAGGAGTTAAAGGGCAAATGAAAATTTATAAGGAATACTTTATGCAGAAAACAACTGAGCTGCATTATATGATCAAAGCCAACAGAAGTAAAATCTGACAATTGAATTGATTCAATATTATAGAACTCTGGAAATCTTCAACTCAAAAAGTGTTAAATAAGGAAAATACATTTCAAAGTATATTTGAAGTATATTATCACAAACTTGTTAATAATTTTTCAGTTGTTAGTGAATTTCTGTGTACCATAAATTTAGTGCTATTAATAATTTCTAATAATTAATAATTAAAACCAGTAATAATTTATTAGCTTATTGGGAGAGGATCAGTGCCTATAATGATCTGTTTGAAGCAGCAGTAATTGTCAGGATGATCTTGTCTCCTAAGACTGATAAATTGTATTCGTCTCCTTATGTCATTATAATTATTTGTTTAAGGGCAGTTATTTAAGTTTTTAACTAGAATCATTGTGATAGATACTACATAAGCTCACATATCTCTGATATGATCCTTGCCTGAAAACTTTGACATTCCCACTGAAAGGAATAATAGAAAGATTATAAAACAAACAAGGAAAAAATGAACACAGAGTTCAACAACAAATCTTTTTGCTTGTAAAAACAACCATATGCATAAATAATTTATTCTCTGCCCTTTAATGTATTCTGCTTTCAAATGCAAGGTTCTATTTGATCTGATTTTCCCTGGTTTCTCACTAATATCACCACTGAAATAGATTCTGATGCAAACTAAGGTTCCCAGTAAAAAGGGAACATCCTCTATGTTTAATTTGGAAACTTTCTGAACTTCAGGTTTTAGTAGACCTGTCTTGTGAAGGAAGTGTGTGCACTGCAGTTCCAATGCAAAACACGGCCAAAAGTGATTCTCTGGTCATTATAGTTAAGCCTTGCACAAATAAAATTGTGCTTAACATTTGAGAACCAGACCAGTCTATTAACCAGGACACACATACAATGTGTATCCTGTGGTACTTAAGGACATTAAATAAATTCCAATAACCAAGTTAAATTAACATGCAGAAATTATGCATGAATATCTGAAAGTACTTTAAACATGATTAATGAAGTCTGGATGATAATTACATTAGGAAACCAGTAGCATTAAACAAAGATAATTCTGTGTAAAAGAACAAAATTCATCAAAAATTTTTAACAAATGGGTGAAAGATTAAAGACAGAAATCCAAATTAATTATTGTCTATGGCCCCAGTCCAGCAAACCACTTAGAGCTTAAGTTTAGTTTTATCAAAGTTAACAGACCTCATCAGTCTAAAGATAAGCATCTGCCTGGGGCACTTCTTAAACTGAGGCCAATGGACTCTGTGCAACTGCACCGAAACACAACAGACTTGCCTGGCAATAGTTACATATTTTACTATTAATTAAAATGCTATCCTTGTTCAAACAAAGTGTACTCTAAAAGGTTTTAGGGAAACACAAATGATTATGTTTCTAGCCCTGTTACAGGCAGCATGATCTGGAAAATTTTCTAGGAAGCTAAGAGGTCTCTGATCTCTAATTGCAGAAAGAGATGAATCTAACAAGTTTTTTTCCCTTATAATTTATGCCTCTTAGAAGCACATTTAATTACTGAAAAAACCACAAAGTTATGATGGCTGAATGGAATTTCAGCATAGCCATTCTGCCAGCACTTAGTATTTGCTTCAGCTTCTTGGGATAAAAGAAATCTAAACAAAAGGCAAAGTCTTTTGGGATAGTGATAAGACCACTATCATTGGTTCTGGATATCAGTAGAGAGCTCTGCTGAAAATGAGGGAGTAAATCTTATTAGTAATTATGTTTTACATTGAAGATACAGCTTAGGGAACAAATAGTGCCCTTGGGAGTAGGCCTAACTGTATGTGAAATTTGATGATCTCTTCACTGGTTGTGAAGAGATCCTGAAATCCTGACACATTTTTAGACATGACTTAAATAAGAAGAACAAACAAACAGAACAAGGTAGCTTTAAAAGAAGCTTGATTAATTATATATTGATTTGCTGTAAGAACAGGTAAATAATATAAAGTAAATCTGTAAACAAACACTTAATCACAGTCAACTCAATACAAAAAGTGCAATCAAAAAAACCCCAAGATCAACTGTGATATTGCCTTGGAGTGCTGAAGACAAAAAAAAAAAAATAGAGAATGTTTTCTAGATAAGAGGTACTCTTATCAGAGAATGAGCAAAGGAAGGACTAGCTAAACAAAAGCAGGCTATCATCTTAGAGTTGCTTTTTTGAGGTCATAATTGATGAAATCTGAGAAATTGTGACTACATTAAAATATATTTTTGTGGGTTTTAACAGTACTTGACAATAGAATATAATTTCACATTGAAATTTCACTTTAATTACTTTTTCTCCTTTGGCGGTTGTAAAAGCAAACAAATAAGAGAACTGTACACATTACTTAGATTAATTCATTGGACATAGCTGAAGTAGCCAAACATTAAATCTTTTTTAAAAAGAACATTCACCATATTAAAAATTATTCCATTTTTCAGCTAAGTTTTTGATAATTCACAGTTTATGTGCAGATTAATTTAAGCAACTTGTGAAAAATGTCATGGGTAGGACCCAGGCAATGTGTTCAGTGGAACTTGGATTAACAGTTCTCTCTTCATAATCGTTGGCAAGACAGAAAAAACTGTTGTGATGCAATTCCAGAGGATGTATATAATCTGGAACTGCCAATCCTGCCCCATAAAAACCCACCTCATAATATGCAATTCTATTTGAGATTGCTGGCCGTGAAAACATTGTTTGTCTACACTGACAATGTTAAATTATTTTAGAGAGCATCTGGGTTAGGGTGCCACTCTTCAACTCCAAAAGAATATTCTTTCTAAAAAAAAACAAACCAGGAAATAAATAGGTGAACTCGCCATGAAATCAAGTATATATCTATTAGTCTTTAGGAAGCCAAACAATTCTATAATGTAATGCATCAGATGAACTCCACCGAAGTATTTCCCCTTTTAAGAATAAGGATACTTTGTCTTTCAACAAGTTCTTACTCTTAGAGCATTTACAAACACTGCTCTTTTCTCAATAATAACTTTTTCTTTTTTTAAGAGCAAGCATAACTTTCAAACAAAATCCACAAATCACTTTGTCCCCCAGGTGGATTTTAAATTTTTTAGCCTATTTAGCTATAATTGAGAAAAAAGATGTGTCAAGCACATGGAAGCATGGCATTTTACGGGTTTCATTCCTTCCTGTTTCAAGTCAGAGACTGGTGGTTCAGCAGGTGTGAAATTCCAGTTTAAGTACAAGCTACTCTAATTTCACAGTTGAATCACAGAGTTGCCACAGAGTCCCCATTGAGTAAATTCCACATTTGCATGCATTCAAGGCCATTACTGAAGGTGATTGAAACAAGACTCGACATCTCCATTTATTTATTGTCAGAGAATGGATCTGAAATTTGCACTGGCTCTAATCATTCTGATTCCACGTCTAAGTCAAGGTTATTGCAGTCTCATCTTGCCTTGTCAAAGAAGAATTTCCACTTCTAACACATTAGCTTTCAATAAGTCCCATCTTTGATCAGATTTCAAGCTCAATAATTCAGACACAGGTACTGCACAATCTGCTTGTACATTGCTTCATCAATTCATATTATTACCAATCATTGGATTAAACCAGCATCTTTTTCTTTCCTTTACTATATTCCTGAACACTTCATTCAATGAGGCAGCTCAGCAGCTTAAATAACACAGAACACAGTTTAAAATAGATGTATACTCATGTCTGTGTTTAACAAGACAATCCCTTCTTTGCATAAACATATTTACACATACAGGCATATGGTACATATAATATATATTCATAAAAATGCAAATGTGCATCTAGAGAGACTTGTATAGTGAAAGAATTTAGACTTTACACCCAGATAGAAAAGAAACAATGTGTGATGACTAACAGTAATTTAAATCATGGTTATGGTAGAAACTCTATAATGAGAATGAAAATCATCCAAATATACAAGAGTACTGAAAATCTCACTAATTATTTCAAACAAAACATAATTGGGACCAGTAACTGTTTCTGAAAGTGAAATCCTCAACTTCTGAAAAATATTTTATTGAAAAAAAACCAGCATATTTAGTCACAGTTTGATTAGTCTTAAATAATAAAATTCCAAAGGTCTATAAGCAGTTCACATGAATGGGACTGTTTTACCTCTGTTACATAGATGGAAAAATTGATGCACAGGAAAATTGCAAAATGACACATTAATGACACATTAATCCTGAAGTGTTGAGAAGCCACTACAGACTGTAAATTCCTTACTTTAAATATTATACTATTATAACCAGGTACTATTTCTTTCAGAGCTTGGTCAAGTCCCAGTAATCATTAATTTCTTTTCTTATCTAGCATCCTGATGCAGCTCCTGAAGTCTACAGGTTTGTTGGTTTGCTTTAATAGCATATCTTTCAGGCTTTGAACTTGGAACATGCTTAATTTAGTCTATGATTGATCATATGTAGTTATTTTGAAATGAATTTATTATGTCAGACTAATTCATGAAGTCAAACCACCCTAATTTGAGAGGTCCAGCTATACTTTCTTGAATTAACTTCCATGGCTAGATAATCTCTAAACAGACTGGAGAGGCAACTGCTCTCAATTGATTTCCTTTCACTCATTAAAAAGCTTTCTGTTGAGCTGAAAAATAAGCAGTGAATTGGTAAGTGTGAAATCAATTCCTTGTTACTCTTTGCAGGCCAAAGATAAATACTTGTAATAGACTTGGAAGTTACAGCATGTGGCTAACTCTTGATCCTTGTACTCCCTGTACTGCCCTGTATGTCAGTTATCAATCAGAGTTTGTCTGATTCACAGATCCATTCCTCTTCCCTAAAAACATGAAGTTCAAATGTCACAATAAGGAACCTGCAATAAATAGTTAATTTGGTCACTACATTCTTATAAACTGGTCTTCCACTAAGAATTTTGCTGAGCTGAATACAGTGTATTCTTCATGTTCCATGTTTAAGATCTTTTCTAGGTATGCAGAAACAGATAATGACTGTGATATCAGACTTTTTTGGTTATTCCTATGTTTATTTTCACATGTACCTATAATTCAGGAGTATTGCTATCTAACTTAAAGAATAACAGAAAACAACATAAGAGTATTAAATGAACTTGATTTTGCTGCACAATCAGGCTACATAAAGGCCAAGGAAAGAATACTCAACACTGAGGGCTTTACCCATGAACATTTACTGACACTTCCTCTGGGAAACATTATCTATCCATCAAGGGAGTGTTCAGCACTAGTTCCAGTAATAGGGAAAACATTCCTTCTATATGGCACAGTTTTAAAACTTGATCCTAAATAAATATTTTTATTGCTCCTTAATTGATAGTTCCACTCTTGAAAAATTTTAAATAATGACTTAATAAAATAAACTTAGATGTAGATATTTTCTGGTTTCAGTCCATTCGAAAGGAAAGATCAGATTTCTTAGTCTGTTTTCAACTATACTGAGAAAATCTATTTCTCCTGAGTGCAGAGATGCAGAAACAAATCTTTTGCAGGAGAGGAATTCTGGCTGCAAAAGGGCAGAACATCCTTTGGTCCGTTTCCAGCTTCCCTTTAGTAACATCACTTCAACATTTTATTCTAAGATTCCACAGCTAAAATCAATATTGATCTCTAAAATGTGTTACCTGGTTTCTTCTTGAAATTTAGGTATTTCTGCAATTCAGATTTCTTCTTTTATGAAACAGATAACTATGAAAGCGTTTATAAAGTCTCTCAAGGACTTGTGATTGCTGTGTGTCTGTGACAGTGAATTAAACACTGCTGAGGTGCAAGCCCTGTCTGTGCCACCAAACTGTTCCATTCTCCAAGGGGTGCAGAACTGCAGGGACTGTTCTCTGGCCAATGTCATTGTTCAGTCGTGACTCTTTTTTCAGGATATCTAGTTCATACAACTCTAAAATGAGTTTAGAGTCTTTGACTTTTAGAAGCTCAGCACATTCTCCCATTGATATGCAATGTACTAAATGATTTCTCAAGCCAGAAGTCTCTTATCAGCCCTGAATATTATTCTTGAAGCGATTAGGTAGCTAATAGTATATACTAATAATAAGCTAAGAGTTGTAGGGAGTGTCTGTAATTTTACACTAAGTAAATAAGGTCCTTAAATTTTTATTTAAAACTATGTTAATTATTACAAAAAGTCTAAACACTCAACAGGTTGCAGTGACTGAAGACGACTTTGGATGACATCTGCCAGGTGATTATTAGATTATATTAATATCTGATAGAAGTACAACTAAGTAATATGATATTTTGTCTTTTTCTATAATGCAGAACCTAAGGAAAAATTTTTAAAAGTGAAAAAATAATTAAAGTACAAGCCACATAAAGTCCTAAAATTTAGTCATGTTTTAAAACTGCCTTTCATGAAAAGCTAGTAGAGAACCAATTTCTGAATGATGTTTATCATTCTGAATGACATGATATCCCTTTTTAAAAAGACATGAAAGTGTGGGTCACAAACACTTCTTTCTAAAATACATTGCAGATAATGATAAACTAATTCTTGAAGTCCTGACAACTTATTTTTCTGACTCTAAATTTGATTTGTGTTCCTTGCCCATTGATTTTATGACAGAGGTGAGAAATGTACCTGAGATGCATTGATATTTAATGATTTGGAGGAAAATATATCTTTTGAATATAAACCTCAAGTTTTATCTTGCCTACCTTGTTGCTCCAAGAAGTTTTTGCTACTTTGCTTTAGAAAAAGGAAAATTTTAAGCTTGAATACTAGGTTGCATTTTTCAAAAGTAGAAATGCAACATACAGAAATCTAGCACAGAAATACTCCTTAAATTCAGACTGTCTCAGCAAGACAGACAGCAAATGGCACCTTTATCACTGGATTTACAGAAATCTGTTTTGTTTATGGACTCATTATTCTCATTTTGACATATAAAGCCAACGAGAACTTGTTGATCTTTCCTCCTTTGCCTTGGATAAGATGCTACCAAGGCTTTCCCCCAAAACCCTCTTCAGGGGAATGTAGAGCAGCCATGACCCAGGATAATCACTAAAGTACCTAAAATACCTCCCTCTGTTTTTGTATTTTGTTTTATGTCTTTATCTTCACAACAAACCTGTCAGGAAGTATTGTACAGCTCTGCCTTTCTGATACAAAAATCAGTCAAAGGTCCAAGTAAAAAATCTTAGGAACATATACTAAGTAGAGGTGACTGAAATTTGTTTTTCTCATCTTTCAAGAGGAGAAGAAATGCAGCTGTTCATGTACTCAGTTTTGAAGTTCCTCTGGAGTCTGGAACCACACTGCTAAAAACACCTGGAGCATCCCCTGATCAAGAAGCCCATGAAGAGCAGTCCAACACCCTGAAACTGCTCAGCCAGAATCCAGTCAACATGGATTTGTGTCATGACAGAATGTTTCCTATCCAGAGTGCTCCTCCAACCTGTATGAGAACCTTTCCTGCCAGCCCTTGAGTCTGGCTTAAGAACCTCACCAGGGCAGGGGCTGCCTGCAGAACCACCATGGACTGATTGCAGCCCACACAGAGGACTCAATGCATAAATAGATTTCCAGAAAAGAGTAATATTAAAAGATGTATATTATTATCTTCATTGTAGAAGTAAATAGCTACAAGAGACCATATTACAATGCTGAACATGGTGTAAAGGGCTCTGCAGGTACATCCTGAGCAGCTGCAGTGGGTGGGCTCGTGCTGCTTCTGGGCCATGCTATGGACCTCAGCAGAAATTGTTCAGCCCTGCATGACCAGAATGAATGCCCTGGATAGGGAAAAGAACCCTTACTGTGTGTCTTTCAGGTGTCAGAAACTCTATAAAGGAGTTATAAAGATACCAGTTCATGTTATTACTCATTTTCCTGCTTGTCTTAGCACGCACAGTATGAAGAAAATAAAATATTTTTTTAAAACAAAAGATATTTTTGTCACCTGCAATTTCCTGGACAATTTTTGGTTCATCTACTTCCAACATCACTATTATTTTTCCATAAACATGACACTACTATCTTACACATACATATACTTATCAAATACACTAAGGCACAGACACACTAAAAGCATGTTGCTTCCCAATTAAATAGTGAATTATTGAAAAAAGATACAGTGCTTCTTCCCTAATATGTTTCCTCTATATTCTGCAATTACAGAATATTGGTGGTCATGGACTTTCTGTGCTAAAAGTAGCATTTAGTATGAAAGGGGTTTTTTAAATCCATTAATTTTTCCTGTCATTTTTGATGAATATGGTGAAAAAAAGTCCCTCAATTGACTAAATATTACATGAAAGAAGAACAAGATTTTTCATTTTCATTATGTTTTTTTTTTGATCAGTAAGTCTTGCTTAAAACATATTAAATACAAATAAAAACAGAAGACAAACATTTAGTTAACTAACATTTCCCTTTTTTTGTTGTTGTTTTTAAATTTTGAGCAGGGAGAAATACAAATGGGGGGGGGGGAAAAAAATGTACTGGTTTATAATTGTGGTCTTAGTCCATCCTAGCTCAGAAAATGCCTTCAATTATTAAGCTGCCAAGCACAGAGCTGCAGGTCCCACATTGGCAATTCCAGCCTATGTAGCAGGTGAAGGAAATAGCTGATTCTCAAGCTGAAAAGCAGGTATTGTTGTGTTTGTTGCTTGTGGCTCTTTTCTGCTTCAGCTGAAATCAAAACTGAAATATCCATTGACTTCAGTTGAACTGGATCAAATGGAAGTGCATGTGTTAATATAAATGCAAAATAGGGCTGGTACAGAAAGGAGTTGCAGGAACACAAGGAAGGGAAAGCTCAAATCCGTTGAATGAGCCCTGGAAAGGTAAAACTTTGGTAACTTCATGAGCAAGTCAGAACAGTCTGAAATATTCAAGAATGCTGTACCTCAAAAGAACAACAAAATTATTTCGGTACCTTGGTTACCATAAAAGCTTCTGATAATGGCTTGAATTTTTTTTTTTTTTCATATTAAATTTTTCAGAGAAATGGGGAAAGAACTCAGGTAACCAGCAAAGGCAGGTAACCAGCTCAGCAATCAGCATTACTGCGGTTTTAGATTTCACTTTAATACAATTTTATATATATTAGTTCCTGGCATCAGAAAAGTAAAAGTAATTGTTACCATAAAACTGACACTTTTTAAAGTCCAAGCCCAGAACTCCACATTTAGCCATACAGCCAGTGGAAGAAATAGCTGTAACACAAATAGGGAGGTGGTTTCATACAGGTCTTGCCTGAAATCCCATTTTATATAACAACAGCTCACCAAGGTTTTTAATTCCTGCTCCAACAGCAGACAGTGATCAATAGCTACCAAAGCACATCTCTGGGCGAAGGAATAGTGCTCCCTTCTTAATTTACTTTGTATATGTTCAAGAACTACCAGGTCATGGACTTCCCCTGCTAAAAGTAGTATTTGGTATGGAAGAGCACCTTTTCTTCCCTTAATTGTTCCAGTCAGTTTTTGACATGGTGTCTTGTGGTAATAAGTCCTCCAAGCTGACTAAATGCTACATGAAAGAGGAACAAGGTGACTTGCTTATGGAGGTTTTATTTTCCTCAAATTTTTCTCCTTTCAGCAAATATTACTGAATGTTTCCAGTTCTTGGAGAAAATCTAGTGGGCAACCACTCCAAGTTCCTCTGTTTGAACAATATTTACTAAACCTCCATCCTTTCTACCTTTAGCTGGCTCTCTCAAGGACTGACTAGTCCTAAACTGACAAATCTTTCTATTCAGTCAGACACATTGTTTTTCTCCACTTTCCAGCTCCACTACAGACTGCAGAGATAACAGGACTAGAACCAACTTCAGACAGCACCTACAATTCTAGCATATTGGAGATTTTTATCCCTGCATTACAATGTTATTTGCCTTACGCTAGATTCCTTCCCTAATAGCATCAAACATTTGATTTGCCTTTTTCTTGACTGTTACTGAGCTCTGAACTTGACATTTTCACAGAACTATCAATCATAACTCCAAAATCTCATTTTCTCATTTCCATGTGATAATAGCCAGCTAGGAATCCATCATTACATATGTAAAGTTGGAATAGTTTATTTCCCATGTGCATCACTTCATATTTATCTAGATTTCATTTCATCTGCTGTTTTACTGCAGTTACTTTGCATGGTAATATCTTTCTTCCCTTCATGATAGTCAACCTTTGTTCCTATTACCCTGAAAAACTCGGTGCCATCAGTAAATTCTGTCTGCTCACACACCACCATTTTTTCAGGACTAATGAAAATTTTGAATAACCCAGACAGGTGTGGCTCTGCTGGTGACCTCCCATCTCTCTCAAACCTTTTATTTTTGTCTTCACATTCCTGACTGACTTCACTCTGCCTGGAGACTGCAGTTCTACTTCAATTCTTCATTTTTCAGCTCTTTGCCTTACCTCTGTTTTCATTATTTTGCTAAAATCTCTTCAACATAATTCTATATTAATCAACACTGGTGTCCAGATGCCTTCTACAACAAAACCAACAGCACCTAAAATTGCTAACTTCTGCATAGGAGAGCTGGTACTGCTCAATCAGTAACAAACTTAAACCTTATTGTATTTTTTTGATTGCTATTATGGGGGTAAGCAAAAAGAAAATTCCACACACAAATCCCCCAAATATTTTACAACCATCAGATACATACAAATGAAATCTCCAAGTCACAAGTGACTGCTGCACACTGCAATATGTCACCACGTTAAAGAATTGGGGCAATTCCTCAGTGAAGAGCCACTTGTTGTGCCACTTATTTTTCCTCTTTTAATGCTCTGCCAATTTCTTTAAAAGAGTAACACTCATCGTGAATCATATTTCATCTGCATCCCTTAGAATGTAAGCAACTCCAGCTTCAGTATCTGGCTATTAAAAACAGTTTGAATCATTCCGCAGCAGTTTTCAAGATTATGTCAAAATTTAGATATACTATGACTGACCCTTTGAATATAACACATTGACAATATTCATCTACCACAAAACAGGTTTCCCTCTCTTTGGCTTTTATTTAGATAGCCATGAGACTTTCAAATGATATCTATTTACAGTAAGTACTGGGAAAAAATGGATCTTTTCTCCTATTTCCCTGTTGAGGCTGATTCTAACATCAAAATGAAGGTACTGGAGCTTCACAGGCAATAATTTCTACCTTCAAGCATGTGCAGGGTTGGTAAGGAAGGTTTGCTTTGTTACAAAGTGATCCAATTTAAAAATGCCTCATGTGAAGATGTAAAGTTCTGTACTGCTAGCCCCATCTTCATGCTTTTCCTGTTTTGCCTGCCCATCCTTCTCAACTACCTTTGAAGGAGAATCAGAACAAAAAGGACATTCTCTCTGCAGTGTTATTACCTTTTTTACCTCTGAGAACAGTAAAGGCCTAGACTTGTACAATCTACCCCTGCTGCCCACATATCAACTCTCACACCAGCACATGATATACTCTACACTGACATAAATAAGCCATGTCCAGGATGGCACATAGCTTCCCTGTTCAGTGATTAAAAAAAAAATATACCACACCAAAACAAACCAACAAACAAAAATCCAAACAAAACCTAAAACAAACAAACAAAATAGCTGAAAGCTCCACTTCCATTTGAAAGTGAGAATGCTATTTTTGATGTATCTTTAAGAAATGTAATAGATACTTCCAAAATGCATTGAATCCATTGTTTTGTTTCACTACATTGAGCACTTGAGATTCTTAGTTATCATAGGCATGTTTGTATGCATATGAGGGGGCTTTGAATGCCGTTTGTGAAAGACTTTCTATTATGTTTTCCTTATTCCACTATTAGAGCCTCCTTTCCTCGGTGTTCAAAATTCATTAAAACCAAAAAGCATTAAGCTAACTTGCATTTGACAGCTCATTTAAAATAATCTAGTATGACATCTTATATCACATCTCACATTTGTAGAGAAAAACACAAATTATGCATCCCAGCAATTTTATGAATTTTATGAATTTTCCTGGGTGATTGATCCACACCAGTAATTTTGTACATGTGAATGTATCCCCAAAAGAATATGTAAAACTATTCCAGCTTTTCAGATCTTGACTTGCTAATCTTTTCAATACATTTTGCTAGCACTCATTCATTGCTCTCTAAATACACAGGCATAAAGATGGAGTCTGGATCACTACATACACTGAGTACAGATAATGCAGGTATTAAACACAGATATTTAAATGGAGTTCCAATCTCTTCTCTGCTCATGAACTCTCACAGCAAGTAGGACCAGTAGCAACATAAAATGTCTTACACATAGCCAAATGGAATCTCAAATAATCACTTTAAGATTAACTTTTGAAAAAGTTACTACAATTAAATTTTCAAAATGCCATACAAACACCTTACATGGCTGAAAATAAATTTCCTTTTCTAATCACAGGAACAGCCTCAATCCTGTGAGTGAGTACAATTAATCTTTCACTTGAAATCTCCTTTTAAGTCTAGAATTAAAAAGAACAGATGAAAGAGTTCATCCCATCAACCTCTTCCCACCCTGTACATGAGATAGTCCACAATAGGTAAAATGAAAGGAGCTGGTACTTCAACCAATTAATTTCACAGCATGAATATTAGAAAGTGGGTCATAGTAGCTGAGTATTAATTCTGCATTCTCTTAATTTTAATGAAAAAATAACAAGAATTGACACAGTTCAGTACTTCTCAATATGATCAGCACCAAAACAAATTGTACAAGCCTTTCATGAAATGTATGGGTTAATAGCCAACAAAGCATCATTATCTTTCTGCTGTATGACAGTCCTACACTGGAAAGACTGTGACCACTAAGTAAATGTTAATAAGCCATGTTAGAAGCTTCTGTTAAAAAAATATTACTAAAAATTATCAGTAAAAGCATGAATTGATTCTTCTTTTTACTGTAAAAGCTACAGAGCATTTTTTCTGACATGACTGGCAAACCTACATTACAATGCTGGTGCACTAAAAAAGTCAGGACCATTAAAAAGGAGGGAACCACTTTGCAGGGATGGGAAAATGAAAACAAAAGACACAGAACTGAAAAGAAAGATGTTTTGACTGGATACAAGAAAAAGCTTTCCCCAAGAAGACAGACAAACTTTGGAGATGGTTTTTCAGCTAAGTTGCACAAACTGAGTCTGGACATTCCCAGGGAGGGACAGAACAGAAGGACTGTCTGTGAATGTCTCATCACTTGACTGTGTTTTGATATCTTCTAGAGTGGGGAATTTAAATATTAAGATAACATGAATAATAGATTAATGTATTTCAGCAGGAGATTTCCCATCATATAGTGACTTCACACTGATCTGGTGGTTGGAAAGAACACAAGGATAAGAATTTTAAGCTGTGTGATAGAACATTTTCAACTATGCCAAATCTCCTCCACCTTGAACCAAATTAATTGGGTAGCTTAGTCTGCAGACTGGAATCAGTTGCTTGACTGTGAAAAATGTGTGTTAGGGTGGTATTAATTAACAGGAATCATGATGAAGCACATTCTGAATTGGCAGATATATTGGCCAATATATTTTTTAGAACTATGTAGAATAGGTACTAGTGACAATTTCTGAAATAGATCTATAAAAGGAATTGATGGTCTGTTCTCACATTTTCCACAGCTCTATTTTTAATATCCAAGTCTTTCTTGCTTTTGGTTTGAATGATCAAGATTACTGTGTTATAATCTGCCACTTCACTGCTACCTTCTCTGAAGGCTTATTTTTATACTTTTCCACTACACTGTGTTTCCTCTCAGATAAAAGACCTTTCTTTGCTGTTTCCCCACCCTTCTTTATCCCTCACTGCTTCTACAAGAGGAGAAAGCACTTTCTCCATTAAAACAATTGCAATCTGGCAACTCCCCAATCTGAACTGATTTAGTTTCACTCCTATGTCCTGTAAAAATAAAAAGCCTTCATCCCACAGTACAGGGTCTTATAGAATGAGCTCTTTACTGAGGTTTCCTCCTGGTTTCAGAGCCCATCAGAAAATTTCATCTTAAAAAGTTGTGGTTTCTACAAAAAGCTGAGGAAACCTCTCCAACATAACCTCTTGAGAAGCCATGGTGCAAAATCTGAGCTACCCTGGAAGTCAGTCCTGGTACAAGCTTATGGAAACTTGGCTGGGGAAGAAAGAAACTCACATTTAGTGAAGCTCTTCATTTCACATGGTGGATTTCAGCATTCATTACTGTGTAATCCATGAGCTGAATTTATTTCTAGGTTCTTATTTTACTAATTTTCTAATCCACAAGTCTCTCGTATGGCTGACTCTATTCCTTAAAAAATAAAGCTAGGTGAAGGCTAGGAGAATATTTGACATGTAGGATATATTAAAATAGATTAGCTTATTTATGACTTTTCAACAGTTACCTCCCACAATGCTGATTTTCAGAAGATAAACTCAGCATGAAATTATTTTAAATCCAACATAATTCAATCTCTAGGTGTGGAAAATGCTACAAGACATTTATCACCCTGTGATTCTTTCAGAGCCCTGAGAAGAGTGGCTCAGAGTATCAGAGGAGTGAATCTGCATCTCTGAACAGTGCCCTTAATCAACTAATTTTGCATCCAATCACTTTATCTATTTGTTCTAAGTAATAATGCCTTGATTATGGGATAAATTTCTCTATGCCAGACCTCGGCACAAAACTCATAGGTCTTCTTTTGCAATGATAAAATATAGTAATATGTAGTCATCATCTTGCTTCTCCTTGAGCTGGCCTTGTAGTTTCAGCAGTAAACATGATGCCCCAGCTTTTAAAAATATTTTTTAAAGACTTCTATATGTCTTATTACTGTAGCAAATGAGACAGTAGACAATTCATTATTCTGAATTTGCATAAATTCAAATAAACTCACTAATAAAAAATTTTCTGAGCAATCCATTTAGAAGCACATTTCTCGCACACTAAACTGAAAACACAGATGCCTGAGCTACTGATGTGTTTGGATATAAAAGTATGAAAAAGATAGAGTGACTATAGTGACTTCTGAGAAAGACTCAGTGTCAGTCTGCCACGTTTGAATTGCACTGTGAGTGCTGAAAAGTCTCCCTGAGTGGCACATGAGAGGTTAATTCATGTCACCAGACAGAGCTGAATCCTTTAGTCAAATGTTCTTTTTACTTTACTCTTAGAAAGTAACTGTACAGTTCCTGGGGCTCCTTTCTCCTTTTCTCTTGCCTTTGGGCTACAGCTCCATTTCTCATGTTAGTTCTCTATTTCCCAGGCTGCTCACACTAAATTTCAACAGCTAGTGAGCATGTGCCTCAAATATTGCTGTAAGGATACAACTTGTAGGACTTCTACCTTTTATTCTCTCTTCTCTCTCTTGCTGTATTTCTTTAATTTCACTGATGTGTTCAGTAAAAGCCTCTCAGCTATTTACGTAGCAATTTCCCTCCCAAATGCATGCAGCATTTTCTCTGCTCATTGCCCTCTCAGTTCAGAGAGTAGGGCTCCATAGTAAAAGGAATCTGTTCTTCCTCTCAATGCATGAGTCAAAGATTTGGACTCAGCAAGAGCAAAATCTCTTCTCTCTCAAAATTTACTCATCTCATAACAAAAAATAGATATTGCTTGATGGATTTTACGTGGCTATGAAAATTTCAGTCTTACAACACTATTAATAATAGTTCAGCAAAACCAGTATTCAGTACCCCCAAAACCAAAAACATTAGAGAAAAATAGTACTTGAGTGATAAAATAAAATAGGCAGGTGGTCTGTACTGGAAACCATCCATCTCCTTTTCATTATCAGCATGTAAACTGGGATCAGTGTTCCATCATTCACATGAATGAGAGTTTAAAATTTGATGGTTCACTTGTGCAATATAATTTTCAGAAATCAGTAAGCAATTTGGCGTTTCTTATCCTTAGGTAAGGATGCTCACTGCTACAGCAAACAAGTACACTGAATTATAGCCCTAACATGGAAATTACCTCTGAACCATGCTGGGGCAATGACTTCTGTATGTGCAAATTAAAAAGGCTTTTAATAATAGAGAAATAAAATCTTTCATGCAGAAGTCTGGGTAATAAACAGTATCAAAAGCACAGCAATAATAATATGGATATTTTTACTATGCTTGCAACATTGGATGATAACTACATCTCTAATTCACAAAGCGTGTAAAAACACAGGAGCACTAAAATACTGACATGAACACGCTGAGTCATTAATCAGAAGACAAGTTCAATTTATGAGTGGCAATTAATTGTAAAGGACTGTGATTTCTGTTGGTCCAACAATAACTCCATGGTTAAGTCCCTCAATATTTTTAAATTCCAAAGAACACCAAATATTTATAAAGACAAGTATGGAAAACATGAAATCTCTACATTCCATTTCACTTCAGCGAGCCAGTCTGGGGTTGATAAATATCACAGGCCTTTGATAATTGATGTGAGAAATCATGAAAAACTTTAAGAAGATCAAAATATTTTGAGGTGTGGTTTGGAGTGTAGTAGAGATTAAAAAAGCATGACATCAAGAAATAAAACATTGTTGTGGGAGTAAAATACCTATATGTAAAACTATGTAAATACTATCTCCATGGGCTATAAATTAGGGAATTGGGATGTGACTGTAAAGTTGGTATGTGAAGGTTTACTTTCATGCTTATGAAATGAATAGATTGACATCTGTATTACAAGCAGCACATAAAATGAAGTATTTCCTATGTATTCTTTCTCAATTTAAATTTAAATTAGTTCAATTAAACAGTTTTAAATTACTTATGTTAGTTCTAATTATTATAAAACCCATTTCTCCATGCCTGTTTTGAAGTCATTCCCTAGAGCAAGTCTTGATATGACCAAGCATATCCAAACTTATTTTTGTGTACGCTCTTCTACAAATCTTTAAACACCAGCGTGATTACAAAACTTCAGCATCAAACAAGTTAAAATGACATTTGAAAATTAAATATTCTGATTATCTTTTCTAATTATCATGCAGAAAATAATGCAACCAAATTAATAACTAGGCAAATGCAAACATTCTAACTGAAATCTTGGCTCTTAGTTCTGCAGTGTTCTTGACCCCCTGTCCCAGGCCAAGGATCTCACAATTTTATTGTCATGGTATTTTGTAGCAGAAAAGGCCAAGCAACTTTCAAAATAGATTATTTCAACCTCATTTTACTGGCCTTCTACAAAACTACATCGTCATACATAGGTTTATGTCCTTTTTTTTTTAATTTGAAAAGTCATTATACAGTGAAATTCAACATTTAGGAAAAGTCAGCAAACAAATTCTATGCAAAGCATTAATTTCTTTGTATTCTTCCCTAAAAGTAAAGTGCATTCATGGGAGAGAATATCTCTTCCAGTGCAAAGGCTGAAGATTGGTCATGTTACCTAGCAGCAATACTTCATTTTGTTATCTTCTATAAAACTGTGAACCCATTTTATTTAAGACAAAGAAGTCTGGTAATAAATTACTTTCTCTGATGGTTCCTGTGTTCTCTTAAAACTATATTCTTAAGCAGTTTTGGTTGTTTTTGTTTTTTTTTTTTTTTTAGTTCCTGGAAGAAGAAAAAAATGTAGTCCCAAAGAGAAATAGCTTGTAATTTAATCTACTCTCGTTGACTACACACACACATTCTGGGAGAAAAACAGAATAAGGGAATTCAGGATTGTCCTCAGAGCCTGACACCTGGAGAAGCTCAGGGGTCTGACAAGAGTCTAAATAATTGCTGAATCCCATATTGGAGCAAGTGATGTCAGGGCTCCTTCACCATGTTGGCACTGTTTCCTATGTAGCATTAAAGATCTCCTGGCTCAATAGAAAACGAGAACGCAGATTTTAGCCTGGAGAGTATGGCTGGATTGTTTTCTAAGAAGTCTCATGAGTAAACAAAGGGTTCAATTAATTTCCTCCAAAATCAGACACTCACCCATATCATTACTGTCTCCTTCTATAGCCATGGTCAGACACAGGCAGTCAAGCAATAATTCAGCCCACTTCCACCTTGGCTGCAAGGCTGCCCTATCTCAGATGGCCCCACTTAACATAAGAATGAATTCAGGCCTCATAACTATTCCCTAATTTATTTCCTTGAGCTTTACACAGTTCAACTTGTGTCTCCTGAGTCTGGTTAACTTTCAGGCACCATGCCCAGACCTAAAGCTCCAGGCATAACTCTCTTTGCTCTTCTGAGATGCGAGATGCTCTCACCCAGCTGCTGAAGCTTGTGACTCATGATTCAAGCTTTTCAGCAGTTACTCTAGAGTCCCTTCCAAGAGGATGCAAGGGTGATGAAGACTTCACAAAGGTTTCCAAATTTCCTCATTTCTTACAGTATCATGCTCAAAAGATGCCATGGAAATATATCATGTGTCCCCACAGCCTTGCTCACCTTGGGGAATGCGAATGAATCCCTGATATTTCCACTCTCACTAGTGCTATGAGCCTTCTGCACAATTTGGAGCAGCTGCCAGAATAGGTTAGAAAAAGTACTTTTCTTACAATACATCATCTTTAGCTCTCTTATCAGCTTGACAATGAAGCAGGTCACACATGTAAAATCTAAAGACTTCTACGCTACAACAAAATAAGTGGGTCTAACAGTACATCCTCAGACTGACCCAACTGCAGGCTGGCAAAAAGGGCCTTTCTCCTACACTGCTTTTCCTGGAAAAAAACCAGGAACATGCAGACTGCAGCACAGCCACATAACACTGTGCCTTGAGGCTTCAGTTTGGATAATTATAGCACAAATAGGCGCAAGATACACAAGTGCATGTCCACTGTTTAGTCTAGAGGCAGCCCAGTTGTCAGAAGAGAATAAACAGACTCTGAGGATGGGATTTATCTGACCAAAGGTAAACCCATAGTCTTTAGTTTAGCTGAGGCAGAAAACAGACAACTAGAGAGGGAAAGCCCCAACACTGCACCTAAATGCCTCAACTCTACTTTTAACTACCTCACTTTATTTGGAATAAATTATGCAGAGCCTCAGGAACCAGTTCAGATGCAAGTACCTACATCATTACATACACATGTCTGTGATGCTGGTTAGGATTTATGAGGATCATCAAGTGTCAGCACAGAGATGGAAAATATGCATATTTTAGGGGTCCAAACAGTTTATTGCAACCTTGCACTGTACTACAAAACACAGTGAGAGTTCTTGGTTAAGATGTTGGTCAAAAATATTAAATTTTTTTTTTGCAAATATTTGGGCATTTGTTAAGTTTGTAAAATAAAGTTACGGTGCCATTAGGTCACTGTTTTTGAACAGTTGCATTCAGAGTTCTGCACACAGCAGTACTGAAGATTTATAACTGGTAAACCCCTATTGTTTTTTTCCTCCTAAAATCTTTAAAAATATAAATAAGCATGCAAAAATATAAAACATATGAGGATTTTTATATTGCATTATTTTAACATTACCACAATACACTATACTCTCAAAGTATGTGAACTTAATAAATTTTCCCCATGTAAAATATTATGTCTTCCCTTATACAGAAATGGAAAGTATAGGGAACTACTACCGTTAATATCAAGAGTTTCCACCAATACTGCACAGATAAACTAAGATGGGGCAGGTCTCATTTAAAAAAAAATATTTCAATATGTTCAACCTTAACAAGCTTATTTTGTAGTAAAAAAAGGGATTTTATGTAATTCTAGCTACATACAAAATACAAATGCTCAGACCTGCTGGAAAATATGCTCATGGAGTCTAATTATATTAGCCATGGAATGAGATGTGGACTACTGATGTCTGAGAGTTGCCAATTTGTTTGAGGTCTTCTGTGCAGCAGCACTTGGGAAACCTGTGGCAGATGCATGGATGGGCTCCACTTCTCTGTGGCTGCACAGGAAACAACACAGGCATGGTAAAATCTGCAGTTCTTTTTTATATTACCCTGACTGCAGCTCAGGAGGACTGTGCACTCAAATATAGGTGGGATATTGTAGAAAAATACACTGCTCCATAAGCCATAAATCCAACAAAACACAGCCTTCACTCCTCTTATATTCTCCCAATATGATATTCCCAGCTCTTTATGAAATACCCTCTGAAATCCTTCCAGTGGTGACTCATTTCTGCGGCACTGTCTACAACCTTCTCTACACAGCCCAATTCTCATGTGCATGTCTCACTCCTTCAAATTCTCTTGTCCTATAACAGCCAAAAAACTGGTCAATGAATCCCTAATATTTCCTCTCTCTGCACTAGTGCTACGAGCCTAAATATAGTAAAACAAATTTTACTGCTCTTTTTCTTTAATTCTCCTTCCTTATTAGAAGACTAGCAAAGGAGAATTAAGGAAAATGAAAGGGCAGCAAAATTTATATTTTACAGATATACATTACTATCAGATAAGCTAAATCACATAACAAATATCAGAATGAACAGAAACATGTCTGCAACAGAAGTTTTGGTAGTATGGACACACAGCTGATAGCATCAAATGCTAACTCATGTCATGCTAAACAGGATAATG
Organism: Ammodramus savannarum pratensis; assembly: GCA_020466415.1. Taxonomy (NCBI): domain Eukaryota; kingdom Metazoa; phylum Chordata; class Aves; order Passeriformes; family Passerellidae; genus Ammodramus; species Ammodramus savannarum. Next base: position 2,450,819 of record JAHXMQ010012338.1, on the reverse strand, counting down.
ACATGAAGCCAACAGGCTTTGAGTACAGATATACACAACTAACACAGCATATTCTGTTTTCCTAATCCTTTAATACAATCATCCTCTGACTTTTCCACATTGATTTCAACAGATTGGCGCTTCCACTCAGCACTTCACCCTGGGAAATTCAGCATCACCCTAAGAACAAAAAAGATGACCCAATCTTCCCAATAACTTCAGTAGAATCCAACTCCTATTCTTCAGCAGCAATGGACATAGGATTGACAAGATTTTCTCTTTCTAATCTAAAAACACAAAGCCTTTTTTCAATTTCCACCAATATATCAAATACAACATCAGCTGTTGAACCTGAGAATTACTGGTCATATACAACTGAAGTACATTTAAAATAAATTTTCTAAGAAATGACAAGAAGACACCAAGCAAGCCCCATGGCCAGTTTTAAGTTCTTGCTCAAAAGATTCAAGGATTTCCAAAGATTTATTAAGGAGCTCTTTTGTCTGACCTTTTTTTGGAAAACAAATAAACAAACTAAAAGCCACACAAAACCCAACAATCTTGAATCACTTCTCCTTTAAATGAACATGAACTTGGTTTACCTGGAAACATAGAAAATTGATTAAGCCAGTCAAATGATAGCTCCTAATAAGTGGAGGTATCAATGTGATGGTGTCCTTTAGTTTATCACTAATGAAGATGGAAATAAACTCTCCAAGTGATGGACAACTTTACTGTATGGTTGGAATTGAATAGGAAAAAGATAAACTACAATATATTTGCACTCGATAAAAACATCATGCTACTCCTGCATATTTTAGTGACATGAACAGGCTAAAATAAAAAATATTTCTGTAGATAAATGTGAGAAAGCAAACATAAGGAAATATACTAAAGGTAGGAATGAAGAATCCTGCAGTGAAAACGGAGCAAACCGGTCTGTTATAGCTGGGAAATAAAACTGAATGTACCTCTCTGAGTATGAATGGAGACAATGAAATAGGAGGCAAGACAAAGGCTTCAACTGAAGGTGATGCAGACCACTTCATTCCTCATTTTGGCAGAATTCAATTCATGTTCAAGCTTTAATGGTGACTGTCAGTGTGCTGTGGCCCTTTAGAAGAATTTTTTACTTTCTTAGTGCAATACTAAAATATTGTTTATGTTTAGTTACTTACATGAATATTTATGTCATCAACTGTGAGAATAAGGATTTTACACAACTGCCCAGAATGGAGCAATTTTACTCTAGACCTTCCTTCAGATTCAAAGAACATGGAGAACGTGTGCTTTTATGAATTTCAAACATATTGTTACTGAAGCCATATACATCATACATTCTTTTAGTCTTTTTTTTTTCCAAAAATGAGGGTAGACTACTTGGCTTATTTCTAGTTGTGCCAGTCTTCCTGAATTAGCCCAAAAGACTGCTCTGCAAGTGCTTATCAAGTGATTTTAGTTATTTCTTACAAGGTGACTGCAATGCAGATTGATTGCAATTTCTGCAGTAACAAAGGTTAAACATTTTGAACTAGAGCTCAAAGTCAGACTTGGCACTGACTGAACGCCTTCCTAAGCTACTGCTGAGCTCAGACCATCCTTTTTCTCACTGTACTAAGGTTCTTTGAAATACTACAGGATGCAGACCTGCCTGCTAAAGCACACTACTTCAACCATTTAAAACCCCTCTGCATAGCTTTAAAAAACCCATGGGAGACAAAATCCCACAATAATAGAATATTTATGGAGTGGGAAAAAAAAAAAAAAAGCAGGAATCAGAAGCCAATTTCATTTACAGGCTCTGTATAACTTCTAAAATGTCTGCAATAGGGGAAAACACCAGAGCCCTGCAAGTAAAGCAGTACTATGAAATAAAAACAGCAGACAGTGAAAGAACAGAGGCTCTAATATATGGTCAAGGTGCCAGGCTAGCTTTAAATAAGCTCACTCGGGTCCCAGAAGTAATATAGCCATGACAGCAGGGAGCTCAATTTGGGAAAGCTGTCTGAATGCTGAAAAGAGCTGAACCCAAGTTAACATTTTGACCTCTCCATGTAGGAGAGTTTTTTTTTAGACTTTCAAGGACAGAGAAATTTCATTTATAAAATGCTTTAAAGGGATTGAAAATAAACCAGGTAGGCAGTAATCATTATCCTCTTCCAGCTGTAAGTTTCATCCATTTTAGTTCAAATGCAGAATTATATGTATATTTTGAAAAATATTAATTAAATTCACACAGCAGTTGTCATCAGTATGTCAGATTGCCATGATTAACTTATGAGGCTAATACAAATTATGTTCTTCATCCCAAGTCCTAAAGCCAAGTTATTGCCTGAGAAGCTTTTACTACTGAAACAGCTTCAACTTAAAACCAGAAGCCCTCCAAGAGTGTTATTTCAGAAACAGGTAACCAAAGAGGCAAAATTTACAAACTGATATTACTTTGCTTGTGCAAGGTGGCTGAAGTAAACATGATATCTGCAGGAAAGCAAATCATGGCTATTTCAGACTGTAAATTGGAAACAAATCTAAAAATTGAAGGCTAGAATTCTAACATATTTAAACTCCAATTCTGAATCAGCACAATGCCCAGATCTCCTGATTTCAGAGGCAGATAAAATCCAGGGCATCAGCAACCATCCATGAGCAAAGAAGTCCGTAAAAGAGGTGGCAAAAAGAGATGATGGGAATTCATGAACAGAAGTGGTCATGGGCACCACATCCTTCAAAAACATGATGCTCCTTTATGAATTACAGGTCAAACAAGCCAAGAGGTCTAAGTGTGCATGACATTTCAAAAGTTAACCTGTACCAGACATTTTTGGTAACATACACTCAGAAATAACACACTCACATAATTAAGTATCTTCAAAAAGCACGAGTGATCAGCTCTGTGCTAGGTCAGTGCCATGACCTTTAATGAGTCTTAGTGAATATAACAAAGCATATTTTCTGGAGCAGTATCACACATGAACAGAACATTTACATTTTCATCTCTATTTTGAAGTGCCAGATGGACATAAAGAGAACTGGAAAGTGTTTAATCATACTTTGAGTATTGCATGTGGATATAATTCTGAAGGGCATAGCTGATCCAGTTTGCCAAGGCAGAGAAAAGAAGGTAAAAAACCCCACAAGCATCCTTTTGTTGCTTACCATAAACTGCCTTTTTATTTTCACATATTAGAAGTGTGACCTTGGTGGTCACCTGTGTGTCAAAATGAAGTAGGCTTAAGAGCTCTGTCACTTATGATCTGATTTAAAAACCAAGTTCTAAAGAAAATTATTAAATTTAGGGTAATACTGGGGAGAAAAAAAAAATTTAAAAAACCAACAGAAAAATCCAAAACCCAAAACAAAACACAAAGAAAAAACACACCCTAAACATAATAAAGCAATATCTAAACATGGAAGCTCACAACAAATGGCTAACCAGACGTGCTTCCCACCATTTTTAGAGGTTCTGTTATCTCTGTGGTAGCCTGTAACAATGCCTTGAGCAAATCACATTTTCAAAGGAGAGGTGTGCCTTTGTTTTCATGCAGCAGAGGAAAGGGGATGTACTGGTTTAGTAGTACCTACCACACAGAAAACACATAATAATATTCTAATACCTAGAATATGTGACATGTTATTTTGACCATGCATGTACAATAATTAATGTAGGATTTTTTTTTTATTTGTATTAAAAATAGAAAGTCACTGAAACACCCAGCACCTACAGGCTTACACTGTACATTTATTAAATATAAAGTATTGATGCCTCTTAATGTAGACCACATACAAGTTTTCTCCTGAGTAAAAAATAATGTGGTGATTATTAAACCTTTACTTTTAGAGAAAAGTAAAGAATTTTCATGAACACTTATAAAATGCATTAAAAATAGTTGGAATAAAGAAGATGCAGCAATAGTTAGTTGCACAATGCTGTACTGATAATACCATCACAGTAAAAACACTCAGAATGAATTTGTCAATCTAACTCAACAGTTGAGAAATAACCTTAAAAGAAGACTTGTTTCTTTCACCAATATCACTTTGATTTAAAATTCAGATGACTCAAAAGGGAGTAATTTCCTGTTTCATTTATGCAAAAATAAGGTGACAGTCTGACAAAAGGGTATTTTTTCTGAATATGCAGATACAGGTGCATATAAATCACCCTTTGTCAGGGCAGGAATTGTGCAAATATGTTTGACACTTATTAAAATATCTAACAAAGCATCTCTAGGCACTGTATGTCCCTGCACTGAAAATAAATTAGCAAGTACAGATATGTCTACTGTAACCCCTTGAGTAATCATAAGTGAAAACACCCTTGTAAATTGTTTCATTCTTTTACTGATATGACTGAAATTAGTTTTATAATTGATGTTAAAGACATGAAATTGCTTTGAAGCATTAACAGATTGATCATCTAAATAAATATTAGAGTCAAGAGAGACTGTCATTTTGTGCTCTACTTTTCTAACTGAAAATTATTCTCAGGAAAATTGAAAAAATATGTAAAGAAACATTTGTTCTTGTTAATTTTAAGATGGGTAGAACAACTTATTGGGAAAATTCCATTTATATTATCTCCAAATACAGACAGAGCATTTATGCCAGTTTCTCCTTTAACCACATGAAACACAATCTTTGCAGAAGAACTTATGCAAATGGATCACTCTTGGATTCTAGTGTGCAAATGCCTGTATAGTAACTTTGTTATCAAATTGGGAGTGTCACAGAGCTAAGTAAACTAGGAAAGCTTTGCAACTGAAGTTTACAGTGCATTATAAAGGTATGTAAGAACTGATTATACCATTTTCACTACTGGCATATTTTTGTCTCCAAGAGGCTAAGAGCTTCAAGTAAAACTATTCATGATACACAGAATGAGAATAACTCACCAAAAAATGTTACCAATAAATGCTTCAGATTCTGGTCTACACATTTGCAAAATTTTCAGCTGTGGCTAACCAAGTCTATATAGAACAACTGATTACGTCCTCATTATATTTACTCAAACTTTTTTATATCCCCACCATTATGATTGAATTTTTTTTCTTCTTGTACATCTTAAATTTTATTTTAGCAGTCAGCCTTCCCAAATCCTGATTCTGAGATCAGTTTTCGTGAATGCTCTGTCAGAGCATCCAAAACAAGTAGAGTATCAATATATTTTGAGGAAAATGACAGGCATCAGCTTCTCAAGGAAAAAAAAAAAAAGGATGAAATGCCTCTGAAATTACATCCTTGAAAATTAGGAGTAAAGAAAGACAAAGCAAACTCCTCCTTACACACACAGAAACAGCTTATACAGGCACCTACCTACAGGCACAATGCCAGCAGCTGTAGCATCCCACCTCTATCAGTCATAATCTAGAACAGTGCCACTTTCCATTAACCAAGCAATAGAGGAACTGAAATTACCCCTCCTGGTCTGCGCAAGCCACTCCGGCTGCTCCAGCGCATTCTGATGCCTTCATTAGGAAGATGGGGCAGCACATGTGGTTTTCCAGCCAGGTTCACCACAAAGGCCACATCATCAAAGCACAAGAGTTGTGTCTTCTACAGCTAGATTAAAAATAGGGATTTCTTCATTAAGTGTCTTGCAGCTGACTGTGCCTCTTGATTTGTCTCCGTCTATTCAGACAATTAAATAAAGCGTCGTGCTTTATTTATTTCTTTTAAAAGGCTAATAAAGAAGCTGTGAATTGAAGTACAGCTGGCAATCTTTTTTATTTATTAAGACCTCAGTGTACACAGTGGCAATCTCTGGAAGGCAAGTCACGTGCTGGGATTTTTTTCCCCTTTTTAATATATGTTCTCTTTGCAGGCACAACATTTCACCTAATAGGAATTAGAAACCTTTGTCATTCTCTCCAGCAGTGAGAGGAGTCAGAAACAAAATCACAAAAAAGCCCAAAACAATTAAAAAACAAGACAAAACTAAACCTACCCCCAGCAGGGAAAACCTAAGGTCACACAAAAGTCCACAAATATGAAAGCTGAGTACAGAAATCTGAATACTTTAAAAAAGATACATAAATGACAAAACTGTTAAAATTAGCTAGCATATAAGCAAGTCAGAAAGTATTTAAAATTTGGTCACAATACTCCAAATTAATAAAAAAACAGCTATTTCCTTTTACTTCTATCAGCAGGGATGGATGACTACAGAAATTACATGATTGTTATGTAGGTATATTAACTGAAAATATTATACAAGATATACTACACGCTTTTCATTTCCCGATAACAAGAAATTATTATCTCTTGTGTTATTAAGTAATCTCATTTGCATAGCCACAATGGAAATTACGCATGGTAATGTCATACCATGGAAACACCATAATATTTCCTTGATAACAAATGCATTGTATCATAACATACTGGGATCTAGCATTAGTCCATGAATATTAGGAAATTTTAAAAACATTCTGCAAGGAAGGATGACATACTGCTCTGCACTTCAAAGAAAGCTGAATGTTCCATGAGATAAGATGACTTTTCAGTCTTAAGAGTTACTAACTGATAATTGTACATCATTATGCATATTTACAAAGGCACATACACACAAAGAAAAAAAAAAACAGTGATGAAATGAGATGATCTCAGGTTCTAGTTCTTTCTTTCTGCAGGAGGTTTAAGGATGGCCTATGCACTTTGCAGGGATAAGAGAGAAGCAAGAGGAAGATGTGAATGCAAACATGATTTCTTACAGAGCAGAGATTTCAGTTTTTCTTAATTTCTTAACTCTTTTTATTTACTCAGCCTAAATAAAACCCTTCCTTAGGAGCCAAAATATGAGGGGTGCTTGAATTAGGTTTTGGTTTACATTTCCAGTTCTGAACTGACAACAATATTCTGTCCATTTCAAATTAAATGGATGTACATGATAGAAGCACATCTTTCTATATGTTCCTTGACCCCAGCAAGGCCTACAGTGCCTTTCTATTCTCCCTTAATGTGACCTTGACTTCCACAACCTACAAACTTGGTGGCACTTACACGTGGAAGCAAGACATTAAATCATCCCCCCTTGCTACACATCACTTACAGATGCATTTGTCACTGTTATATTAAATTAGGATCGCAAAAATGTAATTTATGGTCAAGAATGACACTTCATAAAGCCTGTGAAAACAAAATTACCAGAAAATGTGCAACAAAACACAGTACTTCTTTCCACTCCAATCTGTCAACAAGAGCAGACCCTCCATGAATATCCTCTCTACAGCAGAAGTTATGTGATGGAAAGTTAAGGGAATGTCAGGATGAATCTGGGAGCCTGGTTGGTGAGCTGGATTTGAGCTGGCACTGTGCCCCTGACCTAGGGAAGGCACCAACACAATGGGATGCCTGAGGGAGAGCACAGCCAGCAGGGCAAGGGGCAATGGACTCGCTCCTGCTGTGGTTTCAGGAGCGCACATGGGAGTAAAGGAAAAGAAAGAGTGCATCCAGTGCAGAATAAATGATTTCCATGTGCCTTCCAACCTAATGACTTCCCTGATTCCACAGTGTGTTCCCACATCTGGGCTACTCACTTCAACTCATATCTAAATGTATATATTAAATAAAAATATATATAAAAGTTATCTTTGTTTGGCCTCAGATTCAAAGACAGAAATAGACATTGCATGGAATTTGAGGACTTATTTTTAAAAGTCTGACTCTTTCAAATTGTATCCTTCCTTCTTCCGAGTTAAGATTATTCAGTGATTTATAGCTCAGATAAAGCTGCACATTCTCAGGTACAAAGCATTTGTTTTGCTTTTTTTTGCTTCTGTCCTTACCTTGTTTTCCCCGTGACTTAAAAATCAAAGCTTACTGGCTAATCTCACAACAGTTACCAACATCACTTCAAATACTATAAATTTATAACAAGAAACCACCAAGCCCTGCCATTGCTTTTTACTATGAGTTTTGCTGTTGGATCACTGGCTCTGAAAAAGGTGAAAACTACCCTGAAGGACCTCCCAACTGAAGGAATTGAAGTTCATATCCACCACTCTTCAAGAAGTGCCAAGATCACTCAATTTTCTTAGCTCAATGAGGCTTCACTCTTTCTTTACATCTTCATGATCAGGGGCTTACATGAGTTTTAAGCATTCAATTGTCTCTGACTCCCAGCCTATGCCAAAAGACAGCATGAGTTGGTTGAGTTTGGCTGAACATTCCCTTTTTTACACATTCTCAAAAAATGTGTAACCACAAAACTAGCTCAATTCTATTCAATGTCTTGTTCAGTCCTTGACAGATTTATTTTGAATATTTGACTGAAAACTCCATTGAGGCACTCAAAAAGTCCAGAAAAATGCCTGAATGCACATTACCAGACCCTGGTTTTCTTCATGAAGCAGCAAAGTAAGATCTTCCAATGCTAGGAAACTTGAATTCAATACACATTCACAGGTTGCAGAGAAATTAGAAAAATGTAGAATTACATGTGGCTACATTTAATCTTGTTAAAATGCATCAAGCAGACATATAAATCCTAAGTATCCTATTCTGAGAACAAGTTCAGTAATGTTACAGGTCAAAAATACAAACTTTGTTTTCTCTAACCGGATGACAAAGTTTTGAGTACTAAAAAGTTGACAGTGATTAAAAAAGAAAAAATAGACAACAAACAACTTAGTTACTGATGTTACTGAATTATGATTGACTTGACAAAAGCCCTAATGAAAGAGTATTCAGATTCCAAAACAACTGCCTCTTTTTCACTGCCTTTAAGATGCTATGGTAAGCAATCTGAATTTGTGGCAGTTTCTTTAGGAACAATTGTGTCCTGTTGCAAACAGGCAAACTACGTAGGAGGGTAAATTTATTTCCTGCAGTGCTTCAGTAATAAGCCAGTAAGTATTAGGGAAAAGGAAACTTAAAATATTACTTTCTGCCCCAAGAAAAGTCAAATCCTGAACTGATCCTCCTCAATAAACTTCTGTGTTTGTCAAAGAGAGTTGTTTATTTTATGGTTTTTTTACACTTACGCCCATGAATAATTTCTCAAGTTTATATTTCACGATGTACGTTTCATCTCCCTTACGCTATGCTATGTATCTGCATTTCTTATAGAAACCATTTTCTGAAGAAACAATGCACAATAATTGTAAACCATAGAAGTCCAGAAGCCCCTCAAAAATTTATCAAAAATCTGGCTTAAGAAGAGGTATTTTCCTGATCTTCCTCTCTCTAAGACCTATAGAGAATTCTGCGGCAAAAATGTTTTATAATCAGAAGCATTCAAAATGTTTTCTTTGTTTGTTTTCAGCATTGCTGACAAATTTGTCATGTTCTTACAAGGCTTTCTTTGTGCAGGTATCCCTGTGAAGCTCAAGGATGGACACCAAACAACACAAGTGGCATTTGCTCCAGTTCAGATGGAGAGATTTTCCACAACACTCACTGTTTGGAACCAGGTTGCAAACCCAGCAAAAAGCAGCAGGAATGCTCCTGATGTCTCCATTACCAATCCAAAAATTTGTAAGTTTGCAGTTATTTATGTCAAAAACAAACAAACAAAAAAAATCAGTTCAAATTATTAACACTGTTTGCTGTATGTCATGTATAGTTTTGGTTGTTTTTTTTTTTTTTGGCTTTTTTGACAATCTATTAACTGGTAACTTTAAAACACTTTAAAGACTTAACCGAAAACACAGAGCTCAACATATGCATCTAAATATAATATGGCATTAGTTAATGCCATGTTTTCTTAGATTAGTGCACTTTAAAATCAGCTATCAAGTTTTCCAGCTTTAAAATATGCAGAGCAACTGGCAAGGAAAAAAAAAATCACATCTTTCCCAGATAATGTTCAATCCCTGATTAAATAAAGATGTGCCAAGGCAGAGATACTTTATGCCTCAGGAGACAGCCATGGTGGAAGTGTGAGTGTATTTTATATGTGAATTAGAGGCAAGATGTAATGACATGAGATGAAAGGCTCAGCCATGATTTTAATAAAGGGGGGAGACAGTGCTTCCCAGTGGACTCCATATGCAAAGGAGTGAGACTCAACAAGAATATATGAAAAGGTTCAACAAAAACTACAACAAATGCTTCAAAGTTAAAGGCCACTATTAAAATTCATCACATTTTACTGAAGCTGAGTATTCCAGATCTGAGAGTAAGCTCTAACACATTTCTGATAAATTTAATTTCATATGAAAAGCTATGTCATCAGTAAGGCTGGAATATTTTCAATTTTCAGATAAAACAGAATTAAGCGTTTTGAAACCATAACATTTCATTTTTTAAAGGTTTCTAATAACATCATCTAAAAATAATTCCCTGTAATTTGTTATTTTAAGAGTATGAGTTTAATTGTAATAAAATATCACAATTTAGTAGTATTACTATGATAACAGACATTTCAGGTGCTTAATGCTTTTAGCATTCCTCAGGAAAAGCTATTACCTATTGCTCTATTGTTTTTTAAATTTTTTTTTATGGCTGCAGCAGAATTCTAAAGAATCATTATGAAATTTTCTTTCATTAAATATAGGAAATAGTTTGAGATTTTTTACAGTTCTCTCTCTTTCTGTACATTAAAAAAAAAGACATGCCTTTTTAAGGAATAGACATGAAAAGAGCAAAATGAATGGGATGAACTGCTTAAAGGAAAAAAATAATCCTGCTTTTGTGATATTTGATCTTTTGTGATAATCACACTCCTGGCCCCCTGGCAGCAAGGCTCAGCATGCTGATGTCTGGCCAAGTACAGTAATCTCTTGGTTCAAGTCTGAGCTCTGTGATGAAAATTACAAAGCAGGGGCAAAAATCACAATGCCACCTGTGATTTTATTCTGAAACTAATTTGATGGGAAAAGTAACACAATGAAAACAGTCTTTTTAGTAAAGACTATGAATCTATGACTAAATTGAAACCAAGGCAAGTGGATGGAGGTAGCTATCAAGCAAATACATTTGGATCTGCAGGCATTCCTTTTAAAACGAGCAGTAGATGTCTTTGTGACAGGTAAATTGCTTTGAGATTATGTTTGAAGTCCGAGGTCAAACTTCTGAAATGATAATTTTAACTTGCATCTTCGTTTATTCTGGAGTCTTTCTGCATTTGAAACCAACAAAACCAGGAAAAAATCCTGCAATAATTTATTTCCTTATTTTCTGTGAACCACCATACAATACAGGCGAACAAACAAATCCTTGAGGAAATCTTTTTCCTTTCTCTTTTCTTTTAGAAGTCGGTATTTGAGCTAGTTGCTCAAAGATATGCAGAAGAGAATTGTATAGCCACAAAATTCTCTATTCACAATGTATTCAAATTGGAAATTAAGCCAGTAAAGTCTTATAAATTATTACTCAGATTGAAACCAGAAAAAGCAACCAGTAAAATCCAGCATGCCACCTTTTTTTCTATATAGCTGTGGTTTCCTGAAAGGCTGTCCATCATTAGCAGAACTGACCAAAGTTTGGTTAGATTTTTTTTACTGATATTGAAAAGTTTTCAGAATTACTTGTAAGCTGCTTTTAGGGATTTGTTCTTAAACAAAAACCCAATACAACATTTTGCTTCCTTTGTGTTACTAGAACATAAATTCACTAGTTGCTGAAGTGATACAGGTTCCCTATTTTACCACCAATCTTCTTTACAAATTTGTACAGTACCTTGCCATTTTTATACACACTACCCTTCTCTGAACTGGTAAGAATTACCATATGCAAGCACCAGGACAATCCCTGATCTCTGGGCCTCACTGAAACACTGCATTTCAGCAATCCCCAGCTGTTATTTTGCTTTTCTTCAGGAAGGTTCTCTATAGATTTCCAATTCTCTTTGATATTCAAGTCTGTTTCTGCTCTCTATATCTTCCCCCCACCAACTGTGCTAATCAAAGGAATGCTTTAATAGTCACCTTAACCTTCTCATATTTTCATGCCACTCCTTTTTCTATATTTTCCTTTGCAGTCAAAAAAACCCAAACATTGCAGCACAGACAACACAATTAAATTGCCAAATTCTGTGTGTCATGCAAGCAGACAGGCTCACAACTTTCTTAACTTCACACATACACACATTTTAACACCCAGAGAGAACTTCAGGTATATTCATGTGCAAATTCACATGGACAGCAAAAAAACCATGAGCATTTATGTTTAAATAAAAGGCACCTACCTGGAATGAGCTGGCCCAGTAACTGATGGCATCTGGAAAGGCTGAATACAGCTACTAAAGCCAGAAAAGGATAATGTTTCCATTTCATGATGTGTCCCTCCTTGCATTACACCAGCTCAGCAGCACTAACAGTAAATGTCACCTGAAATACAGCATGGAAATAAGAACAAAAGAATTAATGACAAATTGAGGTACTAAGGAATATTTGTGTCTAGAGTAAATCTATGAAGAATGCTGGTTTCAATACAGCTTTAGCTATAAAACAGTGTTAAATTATCTAACAGTTAGGCAGTGGAAATCCACAAACAGAATATTAGCTATCCTTGCAGAGCAGACAACCCAAAACCAGATGTTTTAAAGGGAGACAAAATGATCCCCATGGTGCACATACATGTGTTTAAAGTGCTGCATGTTGTTTGGTTAAGTTATTAAAGAAATTGCTCACTTCAGCAGGATAATTAAGTACATGTTTAATCCATCTCAGTGCTGGAAATACTTAAACCCTTGCACAAGTTGGAACCACAGTCAAGGCCATGCAACTTACTATGAAAGCAGGGTTAAAACTTCACTTTAGTCTTCTTATGAAATTATGTTTAGATGAAGGAGGATTAGGGATAATTTTACTGAGTAATAACTTGAACAATTAAGACAATTTTCTGGTGAGTTTCTACATTCTTAAGGGCAGAAAACTTCCATATGATTTACAAGAAAACAATCTTATGAAGGAAGACAATATTTTGAATTAAAAAAAAAAAACCAAAATAATTTTAACCAAAATATGATTTTTAGATGCATCATTCTGACCACCATATCTGTAGATTAAAAAGCATTCACAGCTCTATCAGTGCTTAAAAGCCATCTCTGCTCATCCTACTCACTTGTTTACTCTTCACCTACATTAGTGCTTAGTACAGACTTGTCCAGAAGTCATGGAATTGTTGGGGTTGGAAGGGAGCCCTGAAGTTCCTCCAGTCCAACCCCATGCCAAGGGAGGGTTACCTGGAGCAGGTCACACAGGAATGCATCCAGGTGGGACTGGAGTGTCCCCACAGAGGGAGACCCCATGGCCTCCCTGGGCCTCAGGCCTTGTTTTCGGCCTGTTCCAAATGCCTTTCCTCTAAAACTTGCTAAAATATATACGTGTTTTTCAGATCATTTCAGTAGATTTCCAAAAGCAGTAA
>JAHXMQ010012338.1:2332478-2437435 GCA_020466415.1 Ammodramus savannarum pratensis | reverse complement strand
GATTGTTTCATTTCAGATGATTTGTTCTGGGGGAGGTTCTTTGAGTGTTTTGGTTTTTTAAAGGGCCTTTCTCTGAAAACAAACCAAAAGGCACGTGAATGTAACATCCCATATACTCCAGAGTGTCTGGGGTTTGTGACAAGATCTTGATGGTGAAAGGACACACTGTTTTAAGTGTCTGTCAAGTTATGAGATGTGCCAAATTGCCTGACCCTAACCAACAATTAGAGACCACCAAGCAACTGCAAATCTGACATACACTGACACAATGAAATCTACTCCAGCAATAAAATAATTATGTTAGACCTTCATAACTTCACAACTACTATACTTCTTATATCACTCTCCTTGTTGCTAATGTACACTCAGATGGCCAGTTTGAATGATGAATCCTACATTATTTAAATGCCAGCAGACATAATTGCAATAGTGAAGAAAACTACAGTGACACCAGTCACTTGTTTGTGCTGTTGGGACAGAGGAGTTTCATCTGTAAACCTAATACATATTTAATGACTACAGATTGAAGAGTTGCTTGACTACTGGGAGCACTCATTGCCACCTGACACTTTTGGATGTTCAAAAATGCATAAATAAGTTTAATATGAACAGATGGAATCTCCTACACATGTTGCATTTTAAATTTTCTTTTTGTGTTGCACCTGTGCCTCTACTATCTTAGTAACTAGAAATAATAATACTCCATTTCCTATTATAATTCCTATTATAATTATAACATGCAACCTATTTGACTTTTTTTTTTTCTCTCATTTCAACCACACTGCACACAAAAACTTCCTGTTCCTCCCATTGTCATTCTTTTAATTTCCCCTATCACTCATATGGCTGCTCTTCTGCTGCAAACAGCTTGACAGCTCTGAATGGCAGAGTTAACTGCAATTAATGGCCAGAGTGTTACATGCTGCTCTGAATGCTGTTCATGGTAGGGTTCCAAGACTGAAATTTGGAGGCTCAGGCCCTTAGAATGTCCATATCATTCTCTATACAGTAATATAGCTTTACTCTGTAAAGGTATTTACTGCTTTGGTTGCAGACTCCCATTGTTTCTTCACTTTCTGTGTAAACTTAAGACTAAAGGTTGCTTCAAATACAAAGATGAGGAGGCAGCCCTTGGATTTTGCTTCTTCAAACAAAAACAGAAAAATAACACTTTCAGTTCAAGATTTATTTTGCCATTATGTGAGGTAAAGGAACACTGAGGTGAAGGAGGACAGCTGAGCCTAGGAAAAACAAGAAAGGTAGGAGAGGGAGGATTTAAATTTTTGTCTTTTTTCTCACCATCCAACTCTAATGAGAAGTAAATTTTTATCTTTAGCCAAGGTCAATTGACCCCAACAGTAAAGTTGCAGGGAAGAGATGAATGCCAGGAACACACCTGATGGCACTCACCTTCTCTGAGAAGGTATGCCATGCACAAATCCAACATTGAGTCTTTCCATACCTCTCTCTTGCATTTGCTTAACTGCTAGATTCTGACTTCTTTTTAATCTCTGTATGTGACAGAGCTCCACAGGGAGCTCTGACCATGAATTCTTGGCTGTTTGGTTAAAAGCTTTTTCATCCTCTTATTCTGCTTGTAGGCTTATGTTTGAAATAAAATATTTCATTCTAAAGCTGGAAATTCTCAGCATCATTAAAAATATCATTGTTACAGAAAATTTCAGTGAAAACAGCTTTCATGAAGTCATAATTTTAATAGGAAAACAATATTTTTTAGTCTACAGTTTAAAAACAAATTCTGGAGATATTCCTTGAAAACAGTCTTCAATAGGAGACTAATTCTTATTATTTGGGGTACAGAGCTTCTGAAAGAGTATCCCTGATCACAGGAAAGATAAAGTACAAAGAGTTGTCATCAAAATGGTTTTCAGATAGAAGCTGAGTCCAGCCAAAGAGAAACAAGACCTTTTCATCATCTACTGCCACAGTGCCACAATTCCTGCACTAAACAACAACAGAAGAAACACCCAGAAATGTACTGCAGCCAAAGGGACTCAGATGCAATTCTCTGCAATTAGTTTTTCAGTGTCTGACCTACAAAACTAATGCTGCAGAATGGTGACTGGCACTAATTAGATGTTGCCAGTGACAGGAGAAGGATGCACTCACCACAGACACTTCAGCTGGTCTGAGACCTCACCTCACTCTGCACCAAATGGCCACAGACCTTCCCCAGAATGTGCAAGGAAAGATTCAGACCCAATGCCTTGTCCAGGGTGCACAATGAAGATAAACACTGGCTTCTCTATGACATTATAATCATTAAAGAATCAATGGCAAATTAAACTGCACAAGCCCAGAGGGGAAAGGAGTAGCATGGTAAATGCAGGGAAAAGGTCCAATCAATTTTTTTCCTCCACTTCCAAAGTCTAGCGCTATTTATCACTACAGTCAGTGTAGAAGCAAAGACGCAGACAAATCAAACCAAAGGTGGTTTTATTTTCATGTCTTTAGGGGTTTTGTTTGGGATTTTTTTCCCAAAAATTTGATAACTATTGATGCTTCTCTTAGGAAAGCATCTTCCTAAGACTAGATGTTGACAACGCCTTGAGTAGAAAGAGCAGACACAAAAATCAGGCAATTAAGATTCTAACAAGTAAAATTAACCTCTCCTTAGAAAATACATACACTTTGGTAAATATTACGCTAAAGAAGATTGCTTATCTGC
Source organism: Ammodramus savannarum pratensis (assembly GCA_020466415.1). NCBI lineage: Eukaryota > Metazoa > Chordata > Aves > Passeriformes > Passerellidae > Ammodramus > Ammodramus savannarum. The sequence continues at coordinate 2,434,746 of JAHXMQ010012338.1, read as the reverse complement.
AGAATGAAGGAGAACTTTGATTTGCTGTGTACCCAACCATTTAGGGGTGGACAAGCAAAATTTCACCAAAAGGAGAAAAAAAACAATAGAAAATATTTATTTTGCAGCAAGGTTAGCTATTTTTGCAAGTAGAAGTTTTTAGAGCTTGTCGTGCATTTCTAGGCCTGCTGGTGGTGTTGGTCCTTCCGTTACTTTCAATCCCCATGCCTATAACTCAGACACCCAGTTATGTGCTCATCTCTGTTTAGACTGACACTACTTCTGGACTTCCTTCTCCTGTTACAGATCACTGAAATTAAGAACTTCCCTTTACTATTCTAAACATCCTGCCTATGTTTGACTAAATTTATTTAAAAGTTCCAGAAGGAAGCTGGGACCTATATTACCTCAACCATGTCCATTTAGGAGCAAAAACGACAGAGCTGATCAACTAGGGGGAAAAGTGTGGTTAGCTCCTTTTATGCTATCAAGTAAATCTACTCTATCAAGATCAAAACAGCTGTAAAATATAGATCTATTTCAACCAAAGTAGTTATCAGTGTAACACATCCATGGATGTAAACTGTCAGTGACAGTTTGAACAGGCATTCATGAAGCTCATCTTAATTAATTCTTAGTAGCCCCAGACATTTGCATTTTTAGAACCAACTGTTAACAATTGGCTTTAACAGTTATGATGAAAGAATTGCACTTTACTTACTTTAAGCTGTTGTTTGCTTGCTTTTTTAATGCAGCGAGAAACTCAAGAAGAATAAAAATATTTATTGCTAATAATAACAGCAGTGTATTGAACATGCTCTGTTTACATTCCCAAGCTGGCTGGTGACAAACTTTATGTAAAGCACTCTTACCTAGATTGTGACTCAATTTCTGTATGGTACTTTTACTGCCTAATCAAAACCACAGGAATAATAAAATAATCAAAACCAAAAGAATCCTGGACTAGTCTGGGAAAGCTCTGACAGCAAGTAGGAGGAAGGGTTCCTTCTTCTCCCTCTCCCAAGCAGAGGTGAGGCCACACCTGGGGTGATTTGCCCATATTGGGGTCCCCAGTACAAGACTGACAGTGGAGCAAACTCAGCAGAGGGGCGTACAAATGTTTCAGAGTTAGGAAAATCTGTCACTTGGGAAGAGGCTGGGACTGCTCAGCCAGCAGAAAGTCCTGGGAATCAGATCCATGTGAGTAAATCCTTGCTGTGAAGGAATGAACAATAAAGAGCCTTTTGGCAGTGGTGGCCACTGACAGGGCTAAAAGCACAAGATGAAACACAGAAATTCCACTTAGATACAAGAAAAAAACTTCACTACTACAAGGTGAATGCACAGTGGAACAGACAGCCTAGATAAATGTGGTTACTCCATCTTTACATGCAAAACACAAGACATTCCCAAGCAACTAAATTATCCTTCCCTACCTCATCTTGGATTATCCTGCTTTCAGGCTTAAGAATATTGCATCAAAATCAGCAATCCATATTCTTTTTTGGGCAATAGAATATTATTAAGTGCCCAGCACTGAATGAAGAAAGGCTGTGTCACTGAAAATTGGTCCCAAAATGCTTGGTAGCTGTAGTGCAGGGTGACCTGCTGAAGCTGTCAGCATCAAATGGTCCTGGGGCAGAATGAATGAAGGCAGCACGCTGGGGATGTTCTTTAGGGCTTAATAGAAATAAAAAAAAGATTAAATAATATGAACACAAAAAACACTTATTCTGTGAAAAGCCCTCAATTCACAGTCAATAAACAGAAAGTTGAGGAGGTTTGTGATGACATTTTTAGGGGAATAACCTTATGATCCCACAGGGAAAGAGAACAAGCAGATAGATGAATGTTTATGCTATGCAGCATTGTAAGCTATGGCCTGTCATCACTGTGATAGTTGTGTTCAGGTTGATTATTCCCCTGGAATGCAAAAATCAATTCTAACTTGCAGACTATTATTTTGCACAGACCTTCAGCATTGCAGATTTTGTTCTCTATTTTATCTTCAGTCACTCTCAGGGGAGCAATCAGAGGCCAAAAGGTAATTGGTACCAGTCACCAGTGAATTCACTGAACAAAACTTTCCTCAAATCCAGAAAGTGATTTCATTCTGCTAATTAGCCTTTTTTTGTGTGTGGAAACTGCTGATAGAGCTAAAAGCTGGGGGAAGAGAGGGGAGTGTGTGTGTCACCACTCTCAATAAGCTATTCAAGAGAGGGAGAGCCATCAAGGTCTTAGCTAAGAGTTTTACAATGCAGAGTAGCCTGTGTGTGCACACACAAGTGCCTGAGTGAGAGGAAAAGCTGATGTGGCCCTAGAGATCTTTAATGTGACAAAATTTACTTCAAACCCAGAAGAAGGAGACACTTTGGGTTGTTCTTCCCAATAGTAACCAGGCAGTCTCATATAATTCACACTCAGTGAACACAATGTCTCGGTAATTATAATAATCTGAAACAGAACTACCACCAACAGCAGCTTCAGATACTTGCTCCATGCAACTCCAAACCACAAGACTTTTGAAGCACCTGTTTGGGGTGGTTTTTAATGCAGTTTCATATTTCTTAAAATTTCACCTCCTGTGATCAGCCTGGGTCTCCCTTCTTGCACAATTAGGCACTGTCTATTAATGAGGACAAGCAAGCAAATGGGAAACAAATCCTGTACTAACTTACAGCACTACAGAAAACCCCATGAGAAAATGAATGGAATTCAGACTTGGATTTGGAAGTTGTACCATATTCAAAATATAAATCAAGGAGGGTAAAGTAAAAGCTGACAAATCTTGGTTAGTAGCTGGATCACTAACTGAGGCAAAGTATCTGCAAAGAAATTGCAGATAGTCATGAGACTAAAAATGATAACAATAGATTATCTATAAGGTTGCTACATTTAAAATTCTTTCCCTTGTTAGTGAGATTTTTCTTCTTCTGTCATTCAACAACCAGAAAATAAAACTATAACATGATTTTGAACTCAAATTGCAAATCACATACTTGTCTATACCTACTCAGAAGAATGTATGTATGTATAATATTAAATATGTATGATATGAAATCATTTTCTCATAATTTCTCAAGCATAGGAGTTTCTCAGTTCAGAACTCTCCCATTGAATGTCAGGAAGAAAGTGATGCTTTACTCCTGTTAGGTAATTCCACCTTTCCATTCTACAAATTCCTTTTCCAGGTAAGTGGTGCAAAAATTAAGTACCTCCAGTTCAAACTTAAATAGCTTCCTTCAAGGAGGTTTGAACTTCTTGAAAGAAATGCTATCTTTTGAAAATAATCTAAATGTGTGAGAAAATCATTAATAATGTAATGAGGCCTGTGTTTTCCACCACAAAAATTTGAAAACCTGGCAAAATGCTGAAAAATTTTGTGCACAACCAAGGAGCGATCTAAATAAAGCAAAAACTCTCATACTTTGCATTCCTGGTGGACTATCTCCTTTTGTCCTTTGGCAAATTGAACAAAAGATGCATGTCTCAGCTACCAAGACCTTCAAGGGAGTGTTTGGGAACTGTGTTCTCTACATCTATACACTCATCAGTTTTTTAACCAGAAAAAAAATACTAATATCTTGATGTAATTGGTAGTTTCTTGATTTTTAAGAAACACTGACAGCTTTCAAACACTATTAAGTAGTGGACATTTGAAGAAGTGGTTGCTGTCAAAAGTGCTTCCAAGTAGAGCCACACTGGAAAAGAAACATTTGATAGAAAGAAAATCCAGTGTCTGAAAGGTTAAAAAAAACCAACAAAAAACCAACCACTCATTTTAACTGCATTTTGAGTCCTCTGTTATACCTGATGTAAAAAAGCAAGGGTTTTTCAAAGGCATTGAAGCTTTAAGCATTCACAGTATCTTTGAATGTCCTCAGCAGCATCAGAAAAGAGGGATTCAATTTCCAAAGATAATTGTGTCAGATAGCTGTCTCATCCCTTTTCAGAAACAATCTGATAAATTACCAGCCAAGTGATTTCAGAGCCACACAGCTGGGCCTGAGAAAAGGCTACAGGGAATGACAAGGTCCCCATAAGCCATCAAGAGCAAGAGGCATTTGGTTTGTGAATTACTTCATTTATTCAGCTGATAAAATGCATAGAAAGCCCCCAGAGAAAAAAAATATTCATAAAATGTTGAAATAATAAATAGAACCAATATTTAACCAGGGAGGTAAAATATTTTCAAAGAACACAGAATTGCATACTACAGAACAATTACATTCCAAAATCCACATTGGTAATTAGAGCCCTTAAAACCAGTCTTTTTTCCAGAAAGCATTTGTATAGTACTGAGACTAATCTTGTCTTTTCTTGATACTGCTGTGCAAGAGGAAAATGGCTTTACAGTAAATTTATATTGCAGTTTGTTAAGAACTAGAAAAGCACTCTGATATTAAACAATTATAGTCCTGCCTGTTTGGCAGCTGCCAAGCAGGAAAGAATTTATAATTTTTCACCAATGTTTAAAAACTCTCTCATTCTTCTTGAAAAAAACTGGCAATACCACAATGCTTACTGAAAATACCAAGTCCCATCACTTTTAAGTTATCTACCACCACCAATTAAAAAAACCCACAGGTATTTCACACAGCGCCTCAGATTTCAGTGAATCATTTGAAAATCTGCATTGTAAAAGCCAATCTTGTAATCTTGCTGAATTCCTGGTGCTTGAAGAAGTGTTGGTCTTATTATATACCCTAAATGACAATTGGATTGGAGAGCATGAAATAGCAAAGTAATGATGTTGAGTTCAGAATCACAGATGGGAAGAAGATGATGACTGATAATGTTTCCACAACATGAAGTTGAACAAGTTATATATTGCTCAGGCTTTGTGCAAAAAATGCAACAGATCCGGGGTGGTGATGTCAGAAGTAGCTGTTTGCCACCTAACTCTGCCCTCAGATGGGAGCAAATCAATTGGAATTCTGCAAATGCACGGAAACAAGGATGGATCTATGCAATTCTGTAGATCTCACAAAACTGATGAATGAGGACACAGAGTCTGGGATGTACATATCAGATATGTGAGTCAGTGGCTAATGTGAGGAATCAGGCTGCCCAGGAAAGCGGAATCACTATCCCTGGAAGCACTTAAAAGACATGTTGATGTGGCACTTGGAGATAGGGTTTGGTGCTGAGTTAAGTTGGACTCAGTCTCAGAGGTCTTGTACAATATAAACAACTCCACAATTCTACAACAAAGATTTAAGCTGTCTTGCCTTTGCTCTGCTACCTCACAGCAGTGACCTCACAACAAACAGTGTGACAGTTTTCAAACCTGCTCCTTTCTGATTCTCAGCTGGTAAGTTTGAGCATTGCTGCATATGTCATCATTCACCTTGCACAGAAACATGAAGTAAAGCTGTCTGGAAAGAGCTGACACTCTGTTAGCATTTAAGTTCCAGCAGTCAGGCCTTTATATGCAGTGAGGCACGAAGCAAAAGGTCCTGGGGTTTAGCCTGCCTGAAAATTAAGATGTGACCTCAAGTCACAGCTTTGGCATAACCACTGTTCTGAAACCGTTTAAATTATGGAAGTAAAAGCCCTGGATGAATTCACCCCCACATCTACATTTGAGGAAGGAGACCTGAGTGCAAATCACACTGTGCAAAGAAACACCCAAACTTCTTTTCAGTACACGGTGAAATCTTTGCAGTCATCTAGTTTCCAAATTTAGGTTTCTATCTATCATGACAGGCAGGGACAGTGAAAACCCACTCAAAGAAAAAGCTTTGTGAAATGAAAAGAAATAAATACAAGAAATCTAGACAAAACAGGGACTGCTTTTTACTGCAAAGCTATGAAGCAACAAGCATTTTGGGACCATGGGCTGCAGCTTCCGCAGCAAAAGGCTTGCTGGAATTATTTTCCACTTGGGATTCAACTCTGAAGGGAAGAAAAATAGCTTGGCTTTTGCCCTTAAGTAAGAACAAGGGTAATTAGCAAGGATTTCCACAACCTGCCTCATCAACAAACCTTGCCAGAGACAGAAATGCACATCAGGATTCAAAGAAGGTTCACTCTCCCCTACAGCACACTCATCCTTCTGGAGCCACAGGAAAGGTGAAACAATGCCAGGACTTTCAACCTTGTCTGCTCCTCGGTTCAAGAGTGAAACGTTAAATGTGAAATGCTAACTCCTTGGGGGAAAGGAAGAAGATGCCAGCTTTCATGAAGCTTCTGGAAGAGTGGCAGGATCCCTTTGAAACTGAGACTGATCTGATAAGGTCGTTATGGTTGTTAATAGCAACTCCTTCCTCTGCTTCCCTGGAAGAGACTCTGGCATTCAGTGGCAGCTCAGGCAAACCGAGCTGTCATTGCAGGGCTGTGCCTCTGAAAGCCTCATCCTGTTCATATCCAGCAGACAAAAGATCTTTTCCCTCTAAGTGAGGAGTACTAATGCCTCCTATTGTTTCTGGAATGAAGCCAGTCACTTTTTGTTGTGCCTCTGCCATATAACATTTGCCTATTTGTTATACTTAAAACCATCTCACTGGTTTTGTTCCCACTGGAAACAGGAGTGAAGAGAAACAAAAATATTTAAAGTAATTGCATTTCCACAGCTCCTGGGACTGTAAATCTTCGTGTCAAAGGTAAAAATCCTAAATGCCACCACTCCCAGACCCAGGAGGAATGCAGGGAGGATGTAACCCTTACCTCTTCTGTCTGGCTAATGGCACATTTCCACACTATCTCCAGGGCAGAAAGATGCAGAGCAGTGCAGTGGGCCTAAAGTACATGTGAGGAAATGAAAAGAGATGTGGGATTATTTCACAGAGAAAGTTTAGAGATGCAGGAATCCTTTAGATCATTGTGGTCTTCCTTTTTTTTCAAACTCCTACAAGAAGAGCCAACGAGACAGTGGGACCACAGACTATATGCAGGAAAATGCTGTTCTGCAAACCCTAATAATCCCTTGAGGTTGCTGAAGGAAAGGGAACTGGTTAGCATATGTGATGTCAACAACCTACGAAAGCTATCACCAGCAAGAACAGGCTTCCTGTCCTTAGAAGCAGGAGGAAAGAGAAAATCTAAAGCAAGATCTAAAAAATCATTTTTAGTGTGCCTATGGAATCACATAAAATATATTTAAAAGCTGCACTAAATTTGATGAAGAGCAGGATAGTCTAAACAGTAATTTGCAAATGAAGATCACTCCTAAAACCAATGTTGCCCTCGTTTCCCCAGTCACACCCTTCTTCCTCTTCAGTTTTTTCCTTTTAAAAAAAAGTCTTTTACAGCATATTTTTAGTCATCTCAGGGTCTATTGACTCATAAGTTTTGGTTCATAATTTAAGAGCTGAAGTTAACTGTCACAGAGTTAACAGTAGAAGGAAACTCAAATGGATAGAGCATTCTGACCCTGGATAAATTCCCTTGTGAAGATGCTCGCAGATCATTCATTCTGTCTGTTAGAAAAAAAAGCTGTTAGTGTCCATAAGGATATGAAATGCAGTAAAAAACAGGGTGCTTTTAAAGTTTAGTTTTGAAGTATAACTGTAAAAAAGTAAATTAAAGGTGTAAAGATAAAAATATCCTGACCAGGAAAGCACAACAGATATGGGAGAGAGAATGAAGGACTTATGTCTTAAAAAGGCTACTCAAACTTAAATTCTGTGCAAAACTTGAAAAACCCTTTATACACAAGAGCAAACAACCACATATCTCAACACCAGATTCTGGAGTTTCAGCTGTTCAAATAGCAAAGCAAACCAAAATTTCATACATATTTTTTCCTATCAATACAATGCACTTATCTGAGATAAAAGAGTCAAACAAAAAGGATTTCATCAGAATGCAGATAATACACTAAAAGTTAATCTTAACTAGCTATTATTTTCACTGTTGTGCAGCTCCTAGCATGGGTGCTCAGGCATTTTGCATCTGTCAGATGCACCATCAGATGCTCACACATGTATCACACTCCCTGTAAGTACAAGGGACACCAGCTATAAACATATTTTAAAAGTTATGGATGTGCCTGACATAACTGGTGTGACCTTTCCTGACAGAGGAACTGCTGTATAATCAGTCTCATGTGGGCAGGAAAATACAACAACATCTTGAATCCCTGAATTCAGTCACATCAGCAGGAATTGGAAAACCAAGCAACTAAACAATATCAGCTCCTAAACCTTCAGAGGCTAAATGAGCTGAAGCTCGAATTTTCCCAAGCTTGACAGAAATAAACAATTGGAAATTTACAGAGGTGCCAAGTGATTTCCTAGCAGTAACCCATAATAGCACTAAGCTTTAATGGACAAATAACTAGTTAGGGATAGAAAAAATAACTGAATTCTCAGGAACTGTGCATTCATGGCTCAACAATCAACTATATTCGCACATATTTTATTTAAATCTTTTTTGTGATCTGGGACTACTGGAGGAGTAGGTATTTTGAGACTGTAATTTCGAAAAGATTCAAGAGGAGTATCACTGTCTTTGACTTCAGAAAACTCCATATTTTCTTCCACTGAAGTGGCTGTCTCTTTGAAAGTACCTGAAATAAAATTCATTTTCTAACAAGCCCTGTGCTATTAGAAATAAGATGCTAGTGGAACATAGGAACAATATCATTCTTTATCTCTGAACTGGAAACTAAATCAAAGAATGTTAGTTTGATATTAAAGAAAATTATATATGTGCTACTGGCACTTTTGGAAGGCAATATTTTCTTTCTAGGACTCAAAAAGGCAACATGAACTTAACTCAGTCAAAGCAAATCACTAAGAAATGACTCAAGACATTTTTACCTCATTCAGCCCTATTTCAAGTAAGAATTTTGTTCTGGTATTTTCACTGGTTTGCCTTTCCAACACTCACCCATTCCCTCCTTTTCTTTCAGGGTAAGTGCAGGTAGATGGGTGCTTTGCTAATGCTGCCAGTGAGCAGGCAGTGGATTAGATGTTCACATGGCTGTAGTGTAAATTTGCTCTCATTTGGAGCAGGTGAGTTATCATACAATCAGATGAACTACTTGGTATTGATGAAGAGGTTCATAACAAGCCTCAAACTCCCATCCCTAGCAAGCATTAAACTGATTCAGAGCTACCCTTCGCCAGGTATTTTCCTCTTAGTGAAAGGGAAATAAATGTATTTTAAACCCTTGTTCTCATCTGCACCAACCTGTATCACCACCATTCATTTCCATTCATCTCCTGATAAATGGATATTTAATTTGTTTTCAGCCTACCTTGGAGATCCCCAGTCTGTATTGGCAGACAAAAAGCAAATGTGTTGAATGCCACAAAAAGCACATTCTATAGAGTACAAAGCCTCCCTCAACTCGATCACTAGAAAGAAGTTAATATTTTCCCAGAGAAATTGGTATGCAATAGCACACTTGTATGTGCTTATAGAAGAAAACTATATCACTAAAATTGAAACCTCTTAAAATGATCATATTAATAAATTTCTACCAGTAAAGCTTCTTTTAACCACAATGCAATTCAAGAATTTTTGTACCTGTAAAAATAATTTAATTATACCCTGGTACTCTTCTCATTGCTTTCATGTCACCCTGTGTCCATTCTATTACTCGTGTCTTTTTCACAGGTAGTAGCATCACAACTTTTGTCCAAACTCTGCTGAGATTTTAACTGATATAATTTCCACAGAATCATCTACTCCTACACATGAAATCTACAACTATCCTGGTCTTTGCACAACAGTTTATATCTTTTGTTTATAAACAGCTCCTCTCCCTCAATAACAACTTCAATTTCTCCCTCCCAGCTGAGGCAAGGTTACCATGAAAAACTCTCTCAGTTCCTGAAATGCCTCCCAGCTCCACAAAAGCTCAGCTTATTCAGACTACTCAAACAGCCAACAGATGACAAATCAAATCTCATTTTCACCAAACGAATACCATCTCTCCTGGCGTTTAAAATTCTTGTCAAGATTTCCTTCAACGGAATAAGAAACTTAAATTGAAGCCAGGGAGAAAGAGCATGCTAAAGCACATTGTTATGCTGCCAGTGGTCCAAAGACACACAGTGGGACACCCTAATGTGTTTTTCAGAGGAAAACACTCTCATCAGTACACTGGGAAAAATTTTGCCCTCATTAATACCTACAAGCAACTCCCCTCTGCTTCTCTCTTCCAGAAATATCACCTTAAAAGATACTCTCACAGATAAAACATAACCAAACACAAAATAATTAATGACTGACAAATTGCTGACATTCTTCAAAGCAATAGATGATGCTCTACTACTGCAAGCAAGGAAAGTTAAGATAAATAAAAATATAGGGCATGAATAGGAATGGCAGCAGGTTTGATTACAGTGAAAAAAAAGAAAATCCAGGGCTCCTGAAAAGTTGTTTGAAATTCAACAGTCTTTGGTAAGAAAGAAAAAAAGCCAGACAAACACAACCTGTTTCCCAAATATCATTCAGAAAATCAAATTTCCCTGCAAAAAACTTTCTGTTTTTAAATATTCAGACTCCAATCTTCAAAAGCCAATATTTATGAGACTCCTATTTAGCAATTTGCTGCTCTAATCTAAAATAGCATTGCTCACATTTACATATAAATTAAGCCAACTGCATCATCACATTCTTTAAGCAGTTTATTTACTGTGTACTTGGCATCTGTTTTAGCTTTCCATAAAATGGAAAATATCATATAGGAAAACATACATCTTCTCTGAACAGGGAAATGGAAAAAACCTGAACTGTGGGCTCAGAGTGGTGCAGAAGACTCAGAACACAACATAAGAAAGGAAGAAAAACAGTGTAGGAATTCTATTTTTACTTCCATTCTATTTTGACTTCCATTCAGTGCAGCCTGTCAGTCTAACTGTGAGCATAAACCATGAAATTCCACATATGAAGGTCAGTCTGATCTGTTAGGCAAACATTCTGGCTATTTATTTCAGTGGAGCACTGTCTCCCTCCAAACATGAATCAAACCTCATGCTGTAAGCCATAGAAGATACAAGAACAACTTCTGGTAGCAGATCCAACTTTGAGTCATGAAACCTGCAGTAAATGCACCCTTCATTAAAAATATCTTACCTCAATCAATGGCTTTTGAGGGTTTCTTGGGAGGGGATTTTGTGATTTTGATACAGGCCTGATAAAAGTATTTACTAAACAGAATACACAAGCAGCTGTATTGACAAATCCAAAATTAACCTCTCCACTCCTGACCTTTGCTATACCTAGTCTTCCACCTCACCTAGCTGGCATGCCATAGGCTTAACATGGCCAAAATTGACCTCTTGGTCTTCCCACCAAAGCACTGCATCACCAGCATCCCCTGTCACTCCAGCCCATAGTAAAAACATCATTTTTGTTTCACCTTTGCCTAGCCTTCCTAATCCAGATCATAAATAAATCTTCCTGCAGCTTCTCCTGCACATTCGAGATGATTTTCTTCCTTTTTGCCTGCATGGCTAAATGCTCACTTAGCTTCTTGGTTCTCATTTTGATTCATTTATTCTCAAGCTCCATTACATCGTATCAACCATTCCCTTTCAGCCCATTCTAAAGGCAGGTTTTAGTTTTATCTCCATTTAGGTTTCATCGCAATGGCTAAAAATTCCAAAAGCATAAAACAGTCTAAAACCCAAAGATCCTTGAATCCATTTAGGATTTTAAATGAATATGGGTTATTTTTGTAAGCATTCATGCAGCTCAAGATGCAGATTGCTATTAGACACTTGAACATCTACAAAAGCTTCTCCTCCTGACAATGGCGCATAAGCCCTTAAGTACCTTGGAAATTGGACAATTTTACACTCTCATCCATTCCTGTGCGCCTTCTGCCATCTTCTTACATTTCACACATCCATTTATTTTAGTACAACTCCTTAATTTTGTCCTTTTTGCCTCATCTTCTTGTTGGACATTTTAAATTATACTTCTTCTGTTGCCATCTATTTTAAATACAGCTTTGCCACCTCATCCCATAAATACCTAAAATTCCATTTTATGTCATGCCTTTGGCATAAACCATCTTCTGTGTACTTCCTCCTTAATGGCACATCAAACCCTAGGTAGCAGTTCACCAATGCCACTTCATTAAGATGCTTAAAGCTGCACGAATAACAAAGCAAGGAACTATTCACATAAAGAATGTATATGCACATTAACAACATATATTTGATGGGATATTGTCACCCTGCTTACTTTACATTCATTCCTGTGCTGTACCATGAGACTGAGTCCCCACTGGGAATAATCAATCTTCTATCTATACATATACTGAACCCGTAACTTCCAGTAATTCATGCACAGAACTATATAGGAAATGATCAAACACTCAACACTAAAATTTTCAAGACAGCCATGCAGAAGTATGAATGAACAATATTCCATTATTACATTCTTTCCTGGTTGTTTCTGCCTGGGACTGCCCTGTCTTATATATGACAGTAAAATTTTGTTGAATTTACTATTAGAAACGTAAAAGTTACAGAGTAAATTAAAACAAGTGTTAAAGTAAAGAGAATTCTTTTTATGTTGTTAGCCAGAGAACATGCATGAGGGTACTGCAGTGTCTCCTGAGGCAGCAGCAGATTAACAACAGAGGTTCACAGCTGACTCAAAGAGCAAAGCAAAGCAGAACCTGTTGATGTTCCAACAGCTGGATCTGAATGCGTGCCCTAAACGTCACAGAGGGATGTTTCTGGGCTGTGGAGGACACCAGGTCCTGTGCTGTGCTGAAGTGACAAGTGGTGACAGGACTGGAGATCAGTGTGCCATCACCTCAGCCTGCATCCATCCACTTGGATTATGGAAGGGCGAGAGGATTGGCTCCCTGGAACACTGTAATTTAGAGGTTCTGCTAAAAATTTTGTCCTTTGATTACAAATAAATACAAACAACCCATATCATCAAAATTCCAACAGCAGTTTCTCCTCTTTGGTGGCCTGTCCTGTTCCCTCTGTCTGAACTAGCAGGGGTAGTTGCTAGGTTATTATTGCTAGGTTTTGTTTTCCATGTGTCTAAGTCTCTATCTCTGTAAAGAAGGAACATCCCCAAGCTGTTTGCTCAGCTCTGGTGATGCTATAATTTCTACAAGCACCCAGCCAGCCACCTCCTTTTTATTGGATGAGGTTTCCTCTCAGTCTATGGTTTAGCTTCACAAATGCTACAAGGAGCATGAAGGGCATAATCAGAGTAGGCAGCCATGACTGTGGAAGGGAAAGGAAAGAATTGCTTCTGCTGGCATTTGTGCCAAACTAAATGATTGTATGACCATGGCTTTAGACCGTGACCAAATCACAACTCTGACTTGTCAGATATTCTTAATTACAAACCTCTACCTTCTGGATTAATTTTTAAGGCATATATATGCAAATTAGCACTGCACAACAAACTAAAACACCACAAAGAAAGCATTTAGCAGCTGTCATGGGTAAACTTGATCCATAACAAAATTACTAAGAAGAAATGTAGAGTTCTTTTCTATCTACAACAGAAAACACATATGCTCTTCTATTTATACATTCATTTCGCAGCTATAAAATAAAGGAATATCTAATTATTTGACTCAAAAATTCAGAGCTTTTTATTTAGTCAACCCTACTGCATTTTTATGGCTGTTTCTATTAGAAGGATTTTGAGAAGCACTAAATGTGACAGCAAAAACTATCATGTCTATTTTATAAAATGAATTCTGCCTTAAAGCCTATATAAATTCCTCCCATAAAATACTTGGAATTTTTCTTTCAAAGAGGTACTAAAACTTCCCCCTTTAATTCATTAGTTTTCATTCAACTTTGACTGCTGCTATAAAGTGCTATTCCTTTTTCATGATACCATGATCAGGTTTTTTTGGCTTACCATAAAGTAAGAGACCATCAATCATTTGTATTATTCTATCATGATCAGTGCTCAGGTGGGAATGCTCAAGTAGTTTTATTAAATAATGCATTACCTACAGCTCTCAGTTAAAGAAAAACAAACCACTGAATCCAAAAGTGTGGTTAGCAAAGAAATATGAATGGCCCTTTTCTATATGTATTATTAAAAATCCTTTACAAACAAAGGCCTAATAGTGAAGCCAAAATCAATTCACATCAGATACATTTAGGGATGAAGCACTGACAAATTTCTGGCAGAAGTGTTAATTCAGCACATTTCAATGGTGGAATAAAATGGCCAGCACAAGCATTAATCACCTGGTATTATCTTTTTATAACAGCACATACTCCTCTCCTACTCTTTAATTGTTGCTAGCTGAAATGGCATTTGGGCTGAGGAGAGACATGAGGATTAAGGTCATAATGACATACAGCCAGAGCTGCTTTGCCAGGTGATCTGCTGAGTGTATCTTGGCCAAGACTGTCAAGGCCCTGATTCTGCTAAAAGTTGTAATCAAGACACCCAGACACTTAGAGAAACAGAAATGACCCCCAGTCTAAGAGCCATGTCCCAGTTTCTCATAAAAAAACCATTTGTAACCAAGAGATCAAGAATTAAGATGACCAAGAATGTATTTTTCTTCTGTCTCATGGCAGAAAGAGTAACCATGAGCACAAGACACTTTTCCACATGGGAGTATGACTATTAACAACTCCCTCATAAAGGTGTTCCTCATACTAGACTTCATGCATTCTTACACCTTGCAGACTTCTTTCGCATTCCTCCCTTGATGTTTTGGTGAATGTAGTTCCCACAAGTCCTGCTGGATATTCAGCCCTAGATATGACTTTGTTATCTTGGTGTGTATCACAACAAAAAGCACTACAAATAGTGCCAGTAACACCACCAACTTATTCCCACTGGTCCTAAACTTCAGCTGCAAGTCCATGGGAGTAAAATTATGGGCTTTTCTGCATAAGCCTTTTTCTTACGTTGCAAGATATGGCTGGGGGTGTGCATTCTATTACCATTTGTTAGAGGTGGGGCAGTTATCTCCTGTTAATTGGGCAGTTTTCTTCATCTCTTCCACAACCAATCCTCCCTCTGGGAGCTATCTCCTGTTAATGGGCCATTGAGTGTCACTGCATGACTGATAAAATTCCATCATCCCATTGAGAGATGCTCTGCCCAGGGGGAGGAGCCAACCATTCCTACCTGGATACGATCCGAGATCTGGAACCCCACAGCAGCCTTTTCCCACTGAGTTGCCAGAGGAGCAGCTTTCTCCTCCAGCTTCCTTTCCACTGGATTCCCAGAGGAAGACCAGACCCATCTACACCATCACTGGATCTCCAGAGGAAAACTCCACCCTTCCACAGGATATCTGGCACAACAATTAGAGCCTCACTAGTGCTGGGCCAAAGTAAGCAAAACTCTCACCTGCCTACTTAATTCTAAAAACTTTCCTTAGGATTAAGCCAAGCCCTTTATTTTAATATCCATAATATAGAACAAAGTGTCAAGAACTTTGAAGTTAGTCCTGGCTTAAGCAGGTGGTTGAACTGGCTGCCAAGTAATGAAGTTTGAACATCTTAAGTGCATATGTTCCAACTACAAAGACATGGGAAAACAAATCTCCTTTTTCCTCATGGTTGCAGCTCATTAATCCCCATTCTCTGCTTGACACCTAACCAAAAAGAAGATACTTGGCAGCTTTTAGTTTTCAAGTTGTACTGTCTGAGAAACAGAAGATAATATGCATGCACTTCAGCATGTCTGAAATGAAGATTATCTTCCTCAACAGACATTCTACACCATAGCATTAATACATATAATTATGATGAAAAGCCATTTACATAACTTGATAATGCTTTACCTGAATCTTCCTAAACTTTTGGTACTGCAAGCACAATTACCTGAGCTTGGTAGATTCATACTCTAATGGTATAAATTTCAACAGGAAGAGGTGGAATCTGAAATAAGTGATGGTTAAGTTTAAAGTACATAACTTATTGAGTTTAAAGTACACAACCTAAGGAACTTGCTAAGATTACTTTAAGAAATTTAGTAATCTTATTTTGGTCTTCCTATTTGGACTGGGCTTAAATACACAGTCATTATTATTCTAGAACTAGGATTATATCCTGCGTATGTGGAGTAGTTGCTACTTAGGGGAGAAGAGACCCTGATCATAAAGACTCTTTCATATTTGTTCCTGAAAGAGTAAGAATACTATGGATGTTTTAAATAAAGAAGAGAGATGGCCCCAACAAAGGGTCTGATGTGCTAGAAAGCAGTAGACAGGGGAACTGAGGTCTCATCACTTCCCATGTTTCTAAAAATATCTACTGTCAGAAATAATTTATACTGCAATATCAGTAGATGTTGCTGCACTGTTTCTAGATGGGCAATAGGTCATACACACCTAGCAATGTCTTCACATCCACTTAAAGTAACTGTACATAAAGCTCATTTATCATGCTTTCGTAAAGGGCAGGTCATCCAGCCTGCTCTTAATTTGCCTTTTCAGTCATGTTAAAAGAAAGCAACCAAAACATCATCACAAAAAAAAAAAAAAAAAACAAAAAAAAACCAAACAAAAACAAACAAAAAAAACCCAACAAAACAAAAAAAAAAAATCAACCCCAAACCACACCACAATCCTAAAGCTGTATGAAACAGACACAAATACATACGAATTTGCTGAATCTCCCTCTTTAGCAGTCTGCATTTATGCAGTTCTCTGTGCTTTCATTTGCAAATCTCTGTTCCCAATAATACTTTGGGCACTGGAGAGTTTTCTCTTAAGGAAAGCAGTGCTGATGGATTGCTGCCAGCTCCCCCCACTGCTCCTCATGCAAGTCTCTCACCATGGGCTCATTGCTTCCTTCCATCACCTCAGCCTGAATGCCCGAAGCAATGTATCCCTATCTAAGCTTCAGATCAGGTTTTCAAGGAGCAAAGGACCTAATTAAATCAACTGGAAAAGGAGTTTAATCAATAGCAAGCTATAGACTCACATCTTTGTTTTATCTGTAAATACATAAATTACAAAAGAAAAGTTGAAAGCAGCAAAAGAGATTGAGAGAAGCACTATCCAATCTACACTACCCAATGCTTCCATTAAATTAAGCCTCAAACTATTCACAAAGAAAAGCTTGAATTTCAATCAGGAAATGCAAGATTCATTGTATGCTTTGATTGAGGCAGGTGAAAAACTATAATTTATTCCATTTTCAGCTTATTTCAACTTCCAATTTCTGTTCTTTAACAATTCTTTCCCTCAGCTATTCAAGGCACAAAATTCTTTTCAATTTCCTGTAGTGTTAACTGTATGCAGCAACCTCTGCCCATTTGATTGGAATGCAGCATAACAGATACAAATACTGGTCAAATATATCTTGATTATTCACAGTTATCACAGTATTTCTGCAATGTGCTATCTCCACAGCACTTAGTCTTTCCTGTCATGATAAGAGGGACTCTGGCCATCCAGACAGCCTTGATAATGCGAAGTATCACTGTGGTTTCCTCATTGGATGAAAACTGTCAGGTTTTCTGCTCTGTTCACATAGTTCATAGCATCTATGCCTTTATAAGCCACAGGCTCTTTCACTGTTTTCACGATGTTGTATTTGTAAGCTCCTGTTCTAGAACACCAGGCTGAAGCAGTGGTGAGCTCCATCACACAACACATGGTGTCCAACACATTTACCACACTCAGACATACTTTATCTTAAGCAGTTTCTTAAATAGAGAATTTTAAAAAATGCAGAGTGAACTCCATATGGCAGGCATAGCTCAATACTGAATCTGCATTCCATCCCACTCTGCCTTCATTGCTCAGTTTTGCAAAGTACTAGGCAAACATTCTTTTCCAACTTGCCTTCTTTTATCTGCATGCTGACACCTTCACATGCAAAACAACAAAAAAGGATTCCATATTTCCAAAATATCAGACAGCATTTACCTAAAGAACCTTCCATCCTAGACTTGCAGCTTGCTTTCCATAGACGTATATGGAGGATCACTTGTACCCAGAATTTCTTTCAAATCTCATGGACACAGATACCTCTGAACATAGTTTTCACTTCTGTTTGAACCAAGTACCAAACTGGCATGGAAATGACAGTAAAAATGTACCTGAATAGGTGAATATAATTTATATATTAAAGCAACTTTTTTTTCCCCCCGGTAATAGCTGCCTAAACTAAAATAAATGACTCCTTTTTCCCCTCCTGGTGTCCTTCAAAACAAGATTTACAACATCATATGCCATATACTCTGAATCCAAGATCATGGCAGGTGTTGAATCTGCTCATGAACTGTACCCAGGTCTCAGAGAGAACCTGCTCTGGGTGCCCTTCAGTGGGAGCACTCACGGGTGTCTCTCTTTGGGTGCCCATCTCCACCCCGTGGAACTGCAGCAGGGTCTCTGCTCACCCAACACCCCTGCCCAACCCAGCCAGTGAACTGGCACATCTGGGCAAACAGCACTGCCAGGCAGGTCGGGAAGGCTGGACCAGGCAACATCAGCTTTGGAAGGATGAGGCTGCACCAGAGGTGGAGCTGTCGGGATTGGGGTGTGACAGGACAGACCAAAGCCTGGGAGAACATGCCTGATTTCCCCAAAAAAGGACTAAATCACATGCTTGCCAAAAAAAAGAAAGAGGGAAAGTCTAATAATGTTTCAAAGGAATATTATTATGCTAGTGACAGACACCAATTGACTTTTCTCATCATTCTTAATTCTGCAAGGAAACTGCAAAGAGGAACATCAAAATCTGTGCCTACCACTACAGGACATCAGGCAATATTTCTACAACAGCATCAGGTAACATTTCTACAACAAAATGTTAGTTAATCAATGGAGTCAGATATTGGGTTTCATAAAACAATTTGTTCAAAAAGGACATGGCTTCATAGCATTGACTCACTGTTTTTTAAAGCTGTTATTAATCTTCAAGAAACTTAGGAACCCCATAGTTGTATTTGACCTACAAATCACTGACTTCCATTAAGCCTGCAGTAATATTTTCTCCTCTTCCCATATTGCAGGGCTCATTTTATTACTGTCTACATAAAAAATGTGGAGAAATATACTTCATATTTTAAGCCTTGCTTAATTAATAAAATGTAAAGAACTCTATATCTTCCCACAAAACCTACATCTTACTTATGGTTACAGCCATGCCATTTGGATATGTAATTTCAGAAAGAGAATGAGGAAGAGACTTGGCTTTACTTTCTAGATCTCTTAATATTAGCAAAAAAAAAAATCCCTGAAAAAAAGTAAAGAATGAATAATTCTAGGGAAAGATACTTAATTGAAAACCAGCTTTACTTAGTAAAATCTCTTACTAATGTTTTTAGGCAAATAGAAAAATGAAATTATTCACGCTTGTAACTGATAAAGAGAAGAAATAATTTAAATCTTCAGTACGTGAACCATTAGGCACCTGCCAAAAGATTTCCACTTGAAGATACATTGGAAAAAGGCACACCTGAAACACACCCTCCACCCCTAAAAGTGGTATTAATGTTTACTTTGCACATAAAGAGTTGAATATTGTTGTTTTCTTTGACAAGTTTGAACTACAAAGAAAATTTTCACTTTTAATTAAAATAGCAACAAACCAAAAGGGTAAATTATACAGCATGTAGTCAATTGTTCAGCTTTCAAGTTACAGTAAATAACAAACCGGCAATTCCCTCTGATTTGTATATCAGATTCCATCTCCTGTATATCAGACTGATCTCATTGTAAAGAAATGAGCTTACATCTCAAAAATTCAATCAATAGTAAAATCAGAGAGCCACTTTAAATAAGCAGGCTTAGTGCTAAGTTTTCTTTGTTTTGTCTCTCATCTTTGGGTAGAAGTGTCTGTGGATAGAAGACTCTTATTTACTGATCAACAACTATTTTCACTTTGGATCTTGTTTGCAACTAAACCTGGGTTCACTTACAAATTGTGAGAAAATAATGGTTACATGCCTACAGTGACACTCAAGTTTACATGTTCAGTTTTATGGAAGTAATTCTTTGGTTTTTTGATCCACAGACATTACAAACCGATCCTTCCAAGCATATGTTTCTAAAAAACTAAAATTGACTAAATGGCAAAAACATTAAAGCCACATAAAAAGGTGTTTGAAGAGCAAAAAACCAGTCTAAGAGTCTCATTATATGCAGAAAAACATGTTTCTTCAAAATAAACACTTCATTACAGTAGTTCAAGAAAATGCCAAGAGACTACAACTGTTGACATTTATGTAAACAATTAAATGTGATTAATGTAAGGCAGAGTGGCTAAATCAAATCTAGTTTATGATCACTAATTTCCAAGTCCTGAAAATGTATTGGCAGCACTTTTTATTTTGATGAAGTAAGTTTTTAATGTCTGTTGTTAACTCCTGTTAAATGCCCATGTTTCCATCACATCTGGCTTCTAATTACACATAAAGAGCAGCTGCTGAGATGTGCTCTACCATTTGAGACGGGAGGTGCCATTTTCACTCTCAAACATGTCATATCCATGCATCATTTATGTTTTGTGACAGCCAAAACCTCTTCAAAATTACATTTCCCTATTCCTAGCAGCTGGGTTGGGCTTGTGTTAATCTGAAGAGCCTTTACAAGATGCACCAAAGAGCAAAATGAACCTACATGGATCTACTCCTCCTAGAGTACCACTCTGAACTTCACAAAACACTAAACACTTACAAGGCCTGTTGAAGCAACCAGGATGTACAGATGCTTGACAGTACAAGAAAACGGATAAAATAAACTAATTTAAAACAAATGTGAAGGCTTGAAGTAAATTTCAGCCCATTTAATATTGCTATGGTTTGAGCAATGGAACAGATGCTCAAGTTCCCAAATCCTCCAAGACAGGTAACAAAAATTACATGGAAAGAAGACAGTATTTTTCACTTTGTATTTTGAAAAAGAATCCTTCACAAGGAAATTTTAATCTTCTAAACCTTTAAACTAATATTTCCAAATCAAACAGCAGAAAACAGACCAGAACCGTAACATTGAGGACATGTGTCCAAGTAGTTCCTTAGTTTGCTTCCTCCCTTTCGGCAATATTTGACTTCAGTATTTTTGCAGATTTTTTTTTTTTTTAAACGAACTAAAGAGAAATAAAAGATTATGTCTCATTCTAATGTTTTTTTTCATTTCCAGCCCAGACTTATCTTCCTGGTGTTTTGGTCTTTTTGTTTTTTTTAACCTTCCAGAATCAAGTCCAGGAATTTTACTGCCTTCAAATAAGTACTGAAATTTTCTGGCTATAAAAATCTAAGCCTATAAACCCCAATGTAATGGTTCTTTTATGGTCAGCTGATGGTCCTTATAATATAGACACACAATTTACTATTTGAAACATTGCAAAGTAAAAAAAACGGTTATTTGTTGCTAAAAACCACAGTATTTATATAAATACTACACCTGTTTAAGCATATTGTTCTCAACATGAACTTGTACACACAATGATGTAAACTAAGTTTTGGAAGTTGTAACTTGGAATTTACCCCATGACCTCAAGGTTATGATTTCAAAAGAAAATTAAAGCTTTTTGCTTTTCAAAATTTTTCTTCTGCTTTACAAGATTAATGTGGAATTTTTAATCCATATTTTCTCATGAAAAACATCCAGTAAAGCTTTGTTACAGAAAGGTTGATGTTGTCTCTTTGCTATCCTTAATAAATTAGCAAGCAACTCAACAGAGCAAATGGCAGGGAGAGGTGATACCTCTCCCTGTCTCACTGTGGCTTTCAAACATCCTTCACCTTTGTCCACACAGCAGTATGTAAAGAATGGCAAAGTTCAAGTGTTCTTTACATTTGGCATTTTAATACTCCCCTTCATTGTCTGCAAGGGTAAAACAAATTATTAATATCCCTGTGCAAATTGTGATCGTCTGAACGATGTCAACATTTGGATAGCTAGAAGCCAGAGAAACTGGATTGTGACAATTTTCCCATTTCTCATGGATTATGGAACAGCTGTCAGATGGTAACAACTTACACTATTAAGCTAGTCTGCATTTGAACTGGTGACCTAGGAGTGAAATATTCTCTCTTATGACCATTCATTCTCTCATTAACAAGGCCCCTGAGTCTTTTGCTTTGCAGTGAACATTTCTTCCTTTTCCTAAGTCAGATCTATTTCCCTGACTATCCACTAGGATCACTCTAACTGGTGCCTCTCTTTCAGTCACCTGCGATTAGGGACAGAACAATTCCTGGCTGGAAACTTAAAATGGAGAAGGTAAAAGACAATAAAGAATATGTACAATTTACCACATAGGTGAGATAGAGGTCATAAATAACTCGAGGACTAAAATCCAAAATGAAGGCAAGGATGTAAAGTATAATGCCACATTTTTATAGATGTGCATATCCACACATTAGCACTGCCTACACCACATTTGTCAGCACTGAGACTGAACAAGAAAAGCAGAGTTCATTCTGATGGAAAAGCATTGAGTTCAAAGAAGATATATATTAATATATCTGCCAAAATGCCATAGTAGATGAACAACCTGTCCTAGAAATATCACACATTTTGCTTTCCAAGTCCTGTAACATTATTAACAAGCTGATACCTCTTAAAGACTCAAACTCCTGCAGGATTTTACTGAACATACCCTGAGGCAGTGGATGTTGTAGAACTATAAAAATCACAGAAGGATATAATGGAGAGAAACAAAGCCACAACCCCACTATCAAAAGACACAAAACTGTCAAAGTGACTATATATTTATTCACTAGAGATGCAGAAAACTAGGAGAAACATAAAAGAGGAATAGGCAGCAACCATTTAATCCTCAAAGTAGGGAAGAGTGGATGACAGCCAAACATAGAGGAGCAAGAAGAACAAAAATAAACTATCATTAAGAAAGGATAACAGGCATTTAACAGCCCCAAATCACAACTGCTTTTTCATTCATCCTTCTTGGCATAATAGACTAGAAGCAAAGTAGAATGGCAAAAAGGGAAGGAACTTACTCATATTTAAAAGGGCACTTATATTCACGGCACTTCCCCATATTTAAAAGACTTGGCAGAGTTAATTCCATGGATATGCAAGATTGTATAGGATTTAGCAGTCAAACAGCATCACAAGAGTAGGCTAGAAATTCTAAACCACACTTCTGTCAATTTTTTTTTTTTTACAAAAGCAAATGAAATAACTGGTTAGTGGCTTCTGTTATTTTTTTATAATCAGATTTTGCAAAGAAATATAAAGTTCCCAACCAATGTATAACAACAACATATATAAATAAATACATATTTCAACCAGCAAAGGGTCTGACCTGAATCATATAAACCAGACATCTTCAATCAACTAAGCAATTAAAATTAAATCTGGACACTCTTACAAGTAAAGGTGCCACTCTATGTTTCAACATTTACTTTTAACAGGGATTCTAAATGTGTTGGTGTTTCTCCAAGCTAGGGGTTAAATTACTTTCTCCTCCATCTGAACCATAACCAAAAAGCATTTTATGAGTGCAATAATGCACTTCAATAAATGGAGCTCACAATGGATACTCACTTTTCTCTGGGGAATGAGGAAAACTTGTGTTCTCTTTCTGCTTCACAACACATTGGCAGTCTAAGGTATCCTTTGAAGGCACAGAGCCCACTGTGTATTACTGGATTTATTTCACTTAATATAGATGCAAGAAGCAGTTAAGTACAGCCCCTCACCTAGGGTGGAACTATTCTCATCTCTCCAACTGTTACCTTTCTTATTTGTGCAGAAAGTAACACATTACTTCTTAACTCCATCTGAATTCCCATTTCCATTTTGGGAAATAAAAAATTGTGAGGTAATCATAGAAAAGGGCCTTAAAGTTAAACCCCATATATTTAAATTGTCTTATTTATACTACAATAGCCAAGCCATTACCATAATAATAGGTATATGAATATAAATAAATGCTTCACTTCATTTTTGTCAGCATTTGCAGAAAATAACATGACAGAGAGCAGGGCTCCAGGGACTCATCTGACATTATTGAACAAGCTCTTTGGCTAGGATATGTCTGTAGCTGCCCTGCTACAGACAGATTACACAAAGGAAGATCTGCTCTTGGCTTTTCAATGGAAGACTCAGACTTACACAAAGAATTGGCTAATGGGAATGCAAATAGCATCACCTGTATAAAGCAGAACAAAAACCCAAAGCAAGAAAATCCCAACAATTTAGCCTCCATTTAAACACTTTCTAAAGGATGCTTCTCTGAGGGCACCTTTGTGAAGGCTCTTTCTGCATGCACCAAGGGGCAACAACTAAGATTTCCAAAACAAAATCTCTATTAATACTTCATTATTCCATTTCAAAACCAATGAAATACAAGAGGTTTTTAGCTTCAGAGGCCATGAAACTTAATAATAATGTACTCTAACAAATAAGTGCATAGTATCAAGTGCTATATTACTGGATGTAACTCACCAAACTAATTTCTAAAAACTTAATAGCAAGCCGTGTGTAGTAAAGCATCCAAACTAATTTTTAACAATTATTTTTAATCAAAGTGTGCCATATATTACAGAGCAGTTTAAAATGTCAAGAAATTTGGGATACCCTGCTGCAAAAGGATTTCCAGCATTCCAGCTGGGGAATATCCTACACTGCCAATGCTCCAGGAGAGAGCTTGTTACCACTTTAAAGGGCAGCAGCAAGAGAAGGGGTGTGAGGCCAAATCAACCCTCTCAGTGGGGCTCCTTTAAGGACAGACTCCTGCTGCTCCTGGGCATATTGGAGAGCATCCCTACCCTGAGAAGGGTCAGCAAGGTCAGAGTCGTTATTCATAGCAGAATGCTACTAAAGTAAAGATTTAGAAGGTCATTAGAGATCATTTATACCATAGCCTTCAGTTTATTCAGCAAAAGAAGGGGCGCTCTCATTTCCACATGTAATCACTTGGAGACATATACAGCCCTGCAGTTTATAAGCAAAAAAAAGCAATTTTATTTTTTAACGAAATGTGGCCAATTACCTGCTTTTTATATTTTGCATTTCAAGTGGACTTGAACATAAAAAACCACAAACTTCCAATTCTTATGAAGTCCCATTTTGGGGAAAAAATTTTAATATTTAGAGTAATAACAGCTTGACCCATAAATTTATTTAAAATTAACATGGGGGGAGAAGTCTCTAAAAAACCTATGGATCACATGGCACACCTGAGGCCACCTTGACAGAGCTACAAGACAAAGGTTCCGTGCAAAATTTCCTTGAATGAATGAAGTTAAGGTAAAAACACAGCTCTGAATACTTTTTTTGGCTTTTCAAAAATTATTAATAACTAAATGTGAAAAATTCATTTTATGTCCTGTATTTTTACACTGTTCCACTGCTGCTCTTTAATAGCTTTTATATGTGCATCAATTGAGGATGAATTCAGAAAAAAATGAAAAACCAAGTACAAAGTTACACGGCTGTATAAAATGGCAATTTAAGAAAGCCATTTGTGAATATACTAAGCTTGACCTTAAACAGTTGGGAATCCACAAAAAAAAGCTTCCTTTTACACCAGCTGAGAATCTGACCTATTGAATTTAAGATGACATTTCCCATCAATATTTTATTTTTTTTTTCATGCCCATTGACAGTTTTCTGTGTATTGTATGAACCAACGTGAACTAAATCTATTAGCTGCTGTATTCAAGAGCCAGCATGATGACATTAGAAATAATAAGGATCAAGTTCAGCTCTCTCTCCTTTTTTCGTCCTTTATCACACTTTATAACTCTTTCAGAACTTGATAATTCTCCTTGGCACCCTTCAGGCTACCTTGTCTTATTCTAATAAATAAAACAATCGGAAAATTAAAGTAGAGCATGCAAAAAGGAAGTTAGAGATTAAGGATAAATTGAGGATGCTCTAAAGCAGTAAAAATAAATTGATTTTTATTGCAATGAAACCACCTGTAATAGGCTGCTTCAGCAATCTTGTACCATGTGATAGAGGCCTGACCTGCCCACACATCAAAGCACAGAGGGTGAGGTTCACCACAAAGTCACTTCCAAGCTGAGGGCCATCCTTGACCCAGGTGGGAGGAGAAGGGAGGGAGGCCTGCAGCATTCCTACTCACTCAATAAGGCTGGTATAGAATTGGTATGCCCTTGGAAAAGCAAAAGAGAAAGTTACCTGCATTTAGATTTTACTTTTATTTCCCAGGAGCATTGGAGATACTGCCTTTTATTTAAGGTGAATAATGGGACAGCCATCATGTGCAGAAATATCTGACATGTGGAATACAGGGGTGTAAAACGTAGGGAGCAATAAGGGAAAGAAGGGGATGTAAGAAAATTAAATGTGAACTGATGATAGAGAACAGTCACAGCAAGAAAAACAGCCCTCTTCTACAGTAGGATTCAGCCAGTACCCACTTATTCCACAATAAAAAGTTCAGCCTGAAATGGAAATCATCTTACTAACTAGCAAACTGCAGCAAACGAACCTGTAGTTAATCTTTGCATTGTGAAACTGGATATTACTCTATGCCATTAACTTGGCAGTGCATCTACATTTTAGTGCACTCAAAGCTGCAAAATACTTTGAATATATCACAGAACGTGGTAGAGGGAAGAAGGAGATTGTGGCAGCTGCAAAGGAAGCAGTTTGGATCTCGCATTTGGGAGCAAATTAACAAATAATACAAAGGAGCTAATTGATCATTGAGAATGCACTCTCATGTCAAGAATCTTGGCTAGCAAACCAAGCTGATGAAGGCATAAAACCAATCTCACTTGGCTACAGCTCTTGGGCTTCCAACATCTGTTACAAATAAATTGACCCTGCTTTCTGATGAAGTTTATCCTCTCACCCTCAAGAGCCCTCCAAAATGGGTCTGATTGTAGGAAAATAAAGTTCTTTCACCTTCCACATGCCAGTCCCAAGCTGCAAGCTCCAGCCTCAACTCCTAAGACTGCAGAGATGCTATAAATCTCATCCCAGTTCAATCTATACATATCCTCAATAAACATGTAATTTCAATGAAATGCCACATTTATTGCACAAGTACTTTTGTTGAAACAGATTCCGTTTCCTAAACACATTAATTCATTTCACAGTTGTAGTTTGTCTTGAAGAGAAAAAGCAAAAAAGACACACACAACAAGAAAAACAACCCAAATGCTTATCAGTACCCACATCTTGGAAAAGTAACTGCACTCACATACAATTTCCAAGCATATCCAGCAACTCCATCTCTGGCCTCTCTTTGAGCACAGGCAAGAGGGGCTTTTAACTAACCTTGAGTGTCTATAACAAATAAAGAAATGCTGTTGTCATCTTGCTGCAAAGCTCTCGTATCTTCTTGGTGCTTTCTAATGGCCATCTCCTTGCAGCACTGGTTCCTTCACAGCACAGCCAACAAACTCCAGCTCTCTCCTCACCCACTCATGTTCTCATTGGGCACAGCTGTGGCCCATTAAGGGCACACCTGTTCCTAATCTTTGGTGATTGGTACACTTGCAACTCATCAGGTGTGAGATTGCCTTCTGCACTATTCTCTTACATTCTATCCTCCACAATTCCCTTTTTTAATTACAAAGTTGCAGCATGTCTGGAAAGATATGTTGGAGTAAATTGATATTATTCACATATCTCACTTAGGACTAACAGTATACAAATGTTCAGGCAACACGTCACAGAAAGAACACACATTTCTAAGTTCTGATTTAGTTTTGCTTTTCACAGTCTAGAACTTCAACTTAAGGTTTACATAAACTAATGTTGTGTTTACCATCTTTTGCAGGGCCCTTTGCAAAAGATAGTAAACCTGGTACAAACCTAACTTTGTATAATTTCTATTTAACTTTGGAATAAGTCTGTGCCCTGACCTTGACTCATTACCCTAACTTGCATTACATATCATCAGAAACCCTTATACTTACACTTGTAGAATATTGACAATATCAATAGCTGTACAACTTTATAAGGCAACTCACAAGCATAAGCTGAAGTCTATATATTAGGGTAGTAACAAATCAACAGTTACATAATTTTATAAATAACTATAGAACTTGAATAACATCTGTCAAATGTACTTATGTGTATGGAATATCAACTTTAACATTTAGTTCTAATCAAAGTTTTATAGCTGCAATTCACAAACAAAACGCACATGTTTGATCAACAAACAAATACACTATACTGAATGACAGAGCTACTCTGCCCCCAGCTTCCACTGCTGGTTTAATGATTCTCTCCTTTCTTGTACAGTTTGCTCTATTAGTTGGCCACTTCAAGCTGCTCTTGCCCTGCTGTTTCACATGTAGATAAAGCCATCTGTTCTTCACTAGATATGTTATTTGCCATTGTATCCCCAGCAGCTCACCTGTGCTCCAGGTGTTGAAATCTGTCAGGTCTGGGCCAGGCAGCCTCCCCTGCTGCTCTCAGTGCTAGGCTGGGCTGCATCTCTGGCTGCACCTTGCTCTACAGCCCAATCCTGAATCACATTGGGTTACTGTGGAGATGGCCACTATTCAATTTTAGAGGGCTCCTCTTACCTATTGTCTGTGCAGCTCTGACTCTGCCTCTCAGAGCTCCATCTTACAGCTTGTGTCCTTCTTCTTGGGGATGGTATTTCATACATAGTCCAGACTTCTAGGTTCCCAGGTCTGCCTGGCTGTAACTCATCTGGATTTTTAGGCTCTCAGGCTCTTGGTCTGCCTGACCCATCATCTTATTTCTCTTAGGTCTGCAGTCATCTTCCTGAACCACCTTGGGATCACATTGCTTAATATTAAAGCCTTTTTTCCCAAACCACCACAGGATCATCTCCTTACTGCTCTCTCTAAAGTTCTCTACCCAAATCACCATGGGATCACACAGGGCTCATCAACTGTTGTCATCTTATTGCAAAACTCCCCTACCTTCTCAGTGACTTCTCATGGGCAGCTCCCTGCCACACTGACTCCTTCACAGCACAACCAACAAACTCCAACTCCCTTCCCACCCAGCTAAGCCACTCTTTTATAGCACTCTTCTAACTGGACACAGGTGTAACCAATTAAGGGCAGGCCTGTTCCTAATCTTTGGTGATTACTACACCTGCAACTCCTCAGGTGTGAGACTGTCTTCTGCACTATCTTTATTTTCTTACATTCCATCTCCCCACAAAATACAGGCACCTTCAGGTACATGACTCACCTTAAATACAAATTTTAGGAGGAACCAATTCCTGGACAGTCATTGTTGCCCACTGACATTTTGGTCAAGCTGCTAGAGTGTAACAGTGCAAGCCTGTCCTGAAGATAACTGACTTGGGATGGCAGATTCCTTCCCACTGTGGGCACCTGGTTAAATTTCAGCACCATCTAAAACTGGAAGGAAATAAAGCTGTTCTTCTCAACACTTCCAGAAGACATCTGACACAGCCTGCAAGGGAGTCTATCAGAAAACTGCTAAAGCAGATGGTTTTGGTTTTCTCCTCAATTCCCTGCACATTGAAGGCTTTGCTCATTCCCAGTCAGTTCCTCATTGTCACTCATCTGTGACTTCACTCTCCATCTGTATTACCGTATGCTGAGTGATAAGGCCAGATCAAAATCCTATCCACAATTAAAAATAAAAAAAAAAAAAAAAAAACAAAAAATCCTGCTATGTAGCATCTTAGGCAAACAAGATAAAATTTAACAGCAGGATTAAGAAATTCCTCTAACTCCCATCACAAATGAAAACATAACCACTCCACAAGTGCATGAGTATGAAACTAGGGTTACTTTTAAATTCTGCCTGTGTTTAAGCTCATGGCTCTCAAACATCAATACTCTGGATTGCTTTAGGGGGGGTATTTTTCAGATCTGATGAAGAGTATTTTCTCTTCATCATACATTCCTGTACAAAGAAATAATAGATTATCAGATATTCTTTATAGTAACCACATCCAGA
This sequence comes from Ammodramus savannarum pratensis, assembly GCA_020466415.1. Classification (NCBI taxonomy): domain Eukaryota; kingdom Metazoa; phylum Chordata; class Aves; order Passeriformes; family Passerellidae; genus Ammodramus; species Ammodramus savannarum. The sequence continues at coordinate 2,405,021 of JAHXMQ010012338.1, read as the reverse complement.
CAAAAAAAGAAACCTGCATAGTGGCTGAGGTATATTATTTCACAACAAAAGCATTTTCTTTCTCTCTCTGTCTCATGTTACTTCCTCACCCTGGCATTCTAGAGCACCCAACAAAATGGTGGTGAAGTTTACATAGACACTCAGACCTCCAAGGTCCCTAAAACTGCTGACACAACGTCCTTCTCTCAGGATGCTACTCCTCATGGGTGATGAAGCAAAGAGCACCTTCATCTACACACGTCAAGATAAGTAGAATTCATGTCAGCCCTTGCAAAACAAAACTACTGGTGCAGAAGGTCACTGACACTTCAGGCCAAACACTGAACTAAGGACTTATCCTGCCAACTTTTCCACTACAATGCAGGGTCAATGGAGAACATGAAGAATATCTGAAAGTAAGTGAGGATAAACCCTTGTTCAGGAGCTTTTACACAAACAGCAAGTATTATCCTGAATATTTACTACTGCTCTAGAATTCTGAAATTAGGTTACATAATAAAAGCTGTTAGTTATTCCCCTCATAACCTTGGAAGAATTGTAGGTGTGACTACAGACAATAAACTATCAATTCAGCAAAGCATTTAACCTTGTGCTCTACAACTATCCCTACTCAGCAAACTCCCTTGACTCAGACAGAAATTTTAAATGCTCTAGGTAATAAACAGCAGTGGGGAAAGCCAGTAGATACTGAAATTATAAGCTCAGGGGGATCATTTTTATGCCTATGCAAACTAATGACAATACTTGAAACAAAATTGGCCCACATAGTCAACCAACAGCTATATAACTGCAAAAGAGAAAGGAAGAAATAGCTGAAGTAAAATAAAAAAAACAATACATATACACACATATATAATATACACACACATATGTACATATATATAAACCATAAACCAGTTAGAATGCTCCAAACCAGAAGTTTTTCTAGCTCAGCACTGAGCACATCAGTCAGTGGGGAAACAGAAGGACAGGAGCAGTTCAGGTACACAGAACTGCTTCTCTGCTGTGACTGCCCAACTTGCAGCAGTTCCTGGCTGAGGAGGTTCCCAAGTCTGAGGTCAAGCCTGTATCTTTACTCATTATGTTTTGTATAGATTGTTCTTTCCTTATTCAATTGATGTTTTAAACATTTTGGCCACTGCAGCATTTGCCAATGTGGTCCATGTACTATAGAAGCAATTCCTTACATTTCATAAATACGCTGTTTAAACAGATATATCAGATTTCATGAATCAGAGCAATATTTGGTTAGTTTTGTGCTCCTTAACAGACAAAAAGCTCTTCAGCTGCTGAGTTCATTAAGGATGGTGCAGAGTGTACCAGCACAGACTGCTCAGTGGACCCACAATTATCAAAAAGCCATTCCTGGCATTTTGTAAAGCTGTGTGAGAAGCAGGAAACTTCCACATTTGTGTGTTTTAAAACACTTGGTTCAACTGCTTCTAACACAAATCTGAGTGCATTCCCTCAGCAGGTGAGTCTCAGGGACACTGGGTCAGGACCTGTGGGCAGTTTTGGTCCATCTCCCTCCTGCTGCTTTCAATGCAAAGGGAAGGCTGAAGCACTGCCCACTGAGGCCACCTCACATCTGCAAATGGGGACATTAAAGCAGGTGTCCCTGCACTGTTCTGTCTCCACAGCTGCAGACAAGAGAACGGGAAAGCATTGATATTGATTATGTTACTTCCAGCTACCCCATGGGAAATCATCCAAAAACCACAAAAAGTTCTTGGACATGACAAAAATCCTTTGTATTTGTTATCACAAGATATAGTCTTCCAGATAGATGAGCTATTACGGAGATTAAAAATCAAAAATCAACTTTACCTTCAGTCTCTATTTCCTCTTGGTATCTCTCGTGAGCTGCAACCTAAGGTGAGCACAAAATTAGAGAATACCCAGGCTTCTCTGTATTAAATAATAAAATTAGCATAGAGAAATGGATTTAAAAAGTAAACAACCCAACACCACAGAAAATAAAAGAAATCAAAACCATAAATGTAAATTTAAACTGAAGATAATATTCTCAAGTCTTCAGCGTCCAATAATCACCACCAAGCTAGCTGCAGACTGCTCTGAAGTGGATGGCATTTTATGTCGGTCTCCACTTTCTTGTTTTTTATCGTTTCAGACATCAGGGCTGGGTAACACAAAATCAAATCTTGATAGGGGCGTGCAGAGGAGGAAATCACGTGAACAGCACAATCCAACAAATTGCGGAGTTTTGCAATCATAAAATACCACATTGCAATGCTCATAGAAATTTTTCATGTAATCAGGGGTAACACAGTTTTTGTAAAAAAAAAACAACCTCAAAGGCAATTCTCAGTGTTCAATCTTAAACTGAGTTAGTTACTTATTTGATGTCCTAAGGTACTATGAAGCATGTTATTACACTTAATGTAGCTTAAAATTATTCAGGAATGGTAAGCATGGATTTGTGAATGAATCTTATTCCTCTTCAAAAAGAACAAGTAGTCACCAACAAGCCTGATTGCATCTTAAGACTTGATTAATTAGTTAGTTTCTTTAATTAGAACGCCAATATATATTGCAATTTCAGGGCGATCAGATAGAACTCCAATTTGAGATTTTCACCAATTATCATCTTTTTGTTCTTTGGAGAAGTAGCATATTTCTATGGGACACTGGGCAGATTTCAAAGTCAGTGAAAGGGAGCAGGACTCTCCTCCTCAGAGGGATTTGCAGAAGCAGTTGGTCTAAATTCGCTCCAAAAATCCCTTTGTATGCAGATTAACACTCTCTCATTTACATGAGAAAAATCTTTCCCTCAAATCTCGCAGTTGTTATGCACAGTAGCGACTCGTGGCTGTCCCTTTGATTACATTATAAATTAATATTTGCCCTTGCTTTCCAATCAATAGGCAAGAGTATTTTGTCAAAAGGCACGCTGTTGGCAGCACTCAAGCATATCCATGAGGGCTTAGCAGTGATTAGGGGCTCAGGCACAGGCAGAGCTGCTCCCACCCTGTGCGCTTTGTGAGCTGTGAAAAACACCAACCGCTTGTTCTTAAAACTTTAAAATTTTACAAGTTTAACAGTAATTAAATGGCTATAAAAATAGTAATACAATTATAGTAATAACAATTTGGACTATTCGAATTAGGATAATATAAGACAATAGAAACAGTTACAGACATCCGGACACCTTTTTCTGGGCCACATAAGCTGAAAAAAGGACACACATTAACAGAGGATTAACCTTTAAAAACAATCACCTGTTGCATATTCATATATCTCCTACATGATGCATAAATTTCATTCAAACAGGATTCTCTCTGGGCATCACCAACTTCTTCCTCATAAGCTTAATGGTGTCATCCTGCCCAAGTGAGGTGGGAAGAAGTTTGTTTCTCCTGATAATGGAGCAATAAATTCTCCCTCTCTCAAAGACTTAGGTGTCTTGTGACTGTTTTTTCTAAAGAACTTGCACTGAGATAAAGTATCCTACATAGCACAGCTTCTATTTTCACATTTTGTTATAACCTAAAGCTACATTTAACACACTACTTAAGAGAATTAATACAGCATTACTTTCTAACACAACACCTACCATATTCATTTTAATATTCACCAAAAGCCGATCATAAAACACTCCTTTTTCACACAAGCTCTGCACCTTGAACCTTTCCTGGAGGTTTTCCACAGGCTCCAATGGTTCCCAGCTGGCCTCCCCACGGCAGAGCTTTGCGCAGCTGGGAAGCCGACGTTGCTATGGAGCACCACCACCATCGCTGAACAAAGGTGCCAAACACTGCATTACAGCTGACACGCAGCTTGGGAAGGCATTAAGTGTCCTTACTGAGCTGTCACTTACAGCCCTGTGGGAGACAGAGCCAAGTCACGGGTCCAGGAAAATAATATAGTGCATTAGCAATAACTGTGACAGAAAGCTGAAGGGGTTACGCAGAATTAGGTGTACACATATGGCCGCGCTTGGCAAAGGTTGACTGAACTAATATTGACTGTTTCAAAGCACACAGCTCTGCTCCAGCCTCCCAGAAACCCAAATGTGTTGCTAGAATGGTGATCTGACAAAGAGTTATTACCTGTTTTAAATATAGATATGTAGTAGATATTATATGTATATTTTGTATATACATATACCTAATAATTTATCTATTTGAGAGTGAATCACACTTTTTTGAACCTTACACATGCCAGCCTTATTCACTGCCCTATGAGTCGTAAATGTACATCCCTACACCACAGTTCATGCCTTATAAGCATATATAGGTAAGCCAGGCAGTGCTCTCCACTGTTTTGTATTTCTGACACTCTCCTCTGTAACTCAGAAAAATTTCCATACAGTCAAATGCAGTAAATTGGACAACACTACGATCCATCAAGTGTCCCTGCCCCGTCAACATCTTCAGGTCTTGGAAATCTATGAAATATGCTTATTCACATACACTTTTAATCACAGGTTTATACGTGAGAGAGGAAATGCTGACTTGTTCCTTCGCCTCCAAATTTTTTTGAGAGGAACACTGGCAACAGGCAGGTGGCCATAAAAACCCACCAGTTCTTTTTTATCTAGCCAAGTCTTCTCTTGTACTAAAATATAATTTACTTTGTGTAACCTTCCAGTTTAAGCCATCATACTCATTTTACCCAAGTTTGAAAGTCTCTCACTAAATAAAATGCTCCCCTGGGATGTAAGTATGCATCTTACATAGACACACACAGGAAATCCTGATCTCGATGTGACCTTGTGAAAACACTCACTACCAATTAGGGTCTGAGAACAATCAATTTTAGAGTTCCCATTACAGCCGTGGTTACAGGTTACCTGTATTTAACATGTTGGTTCCAGTGTCACATGAGGTATGAATTCAGCTGAGCAGTGACAATTTGGCAGAGCAGGAAAAAGCTTCTGATCAAACCCCAACATTGCCCATCTGCTAGAACTCCTGAAAGTAACACTGTCCCTACCAACCAAAGAATAATTCCTACTATAGATCACCACACAGGACAATATTAGCTTATCCATTCCGGGTTTCACTGCATTCTGGCAATATTTAGGTGTTTCTCCTAGATCAGGACCTTTTCCAGAGAAACACACGTAGTGGGAGCAAAAAGTTTTCTCTCCCAAAGAATAAGACTTTTCTTTTTCTACAAAGAAAAAGACTATGTTCATCATGGCTGAATACTATTTTATTTCAGTATTCCAGAGTAGGTTTGGATGTGGTGATTTTATTGCTGTTTTGTTAGGGATTTTTTGAAATTGCTAAGTATGTTTTTGCTACAGCTAATGAAAAGAATTGAAAAGTTGAGGGACTTGTTTTAAATCTCAGAAAAGTGGGAGGACTTGCTTTGACAAGAAATCACTTGAATTTTATGGGCCAGATGGATAAGGCTTTGCAGATCTACGGAAATGTAAACCATTCCACATTTCTCAGCTAACGAAAAGACACAATATGGAGTTAAATTGTATCTCCACTATGAAAACAGCAAATCAAATCAGAGTATTTTAAATCTATGAGCTTAATTCAATTGCAGCTACAAGCATAGGCAGACTTTGAAAAAGTACTACTAAGTAAACAAACTCAAGCATACAAGTTATGCTAAATCACTAAAACGTGGCTCAAATGCAAACAGTGGCTGGGTTCTTACTCAAAAAAGAACTCCCAAGTTTAAATGAAAATACAGTAGGGGGGAAATCCCATGATACTGCATATTGAATAGGGAATGAAGGAAGGAAGCTCTCCCTGCTCCAAGCACAGCTTTCAGTGTCCCTGCTGGAGATGCACAGCAGATATTTCACACCTATGGCTGCCAGCACATTACAAGATGCTTTGATGCACCCTGGCCAAGCTTTTTTCCTGCTATTTACATTCTACCCATTGTCTGACTTCACAGTCCACTCTAAAAAGACCTGCTAAATAGAGTGTACACATACAATCCATGGAGACCTGGTCAGCTGCTACCTAACATCAGTTAACTTTGACTTTTAAATATGCAACACAGCACTTCTGTGACATAAATGCTTACAACTATCCATATCAAATATGCCTACAAAAAAGGAGAGTTGGGATTAATATTACCTATGAAGGTGCTGTTGCTTGACACCACATTAATTCAGTTGTCTCCAGGGGAATCAGACACTGCAGTGGTGCAGTGAATAGCAATACCACAGTAAGTAGTTTTTTAATAATTTCTGATAATTCACTAATTTCAGGACATGCTCTGGAGATGTTATGGCTATGGATAATGAATATTTCATATAAATTTTTTTAAGGATTTTTTTATTTCATGCGGGACTGACATGAAACAAAAAGAATTTAAACTGAGGCTTTCTAAAACCTTGGAAAGGAGCAAATAGGAGTTCTAGAGTTGCCAATCTTTCTCCTAAAGTAACATTGTCTCTGTTAATAAAATATTTCCAGTCCATTACTACTAGCCCAATGCAGGTTTTTTGTTCAATTTTGGGGTTTAAGTGCATCATACCTTTATTTTACCATTTGCCAAAATAATTCAAATCAACACTGGTAAAAAATGACAGATGTCCATTAGCATAAGTGACTGATGGAAAAATAACATTAATGCCTTATTACTTATAACATATTCACCCAAATGTTTCATTAATTTGGTAATGCAATATTAATGAGAGAGATAACTAAAATGTTCTGGACCCAGCAAGTGCACACTGCCAGCTAATCATTAAATCCCAGCTCTCCTTTCACTTGGTTTCATCTGCACAGGTTCCTCACAAATTCCCATTCACAGATCACAAAAGAACAATTTGGGTTACTTCAAGAATTAATTAGACATTTGTATGAAAGCCACTAGAACAACTGCTCCTCCTGCGAGTTCATAGAGCTGTTTAATTTGCTCCTGTATTTTCATTCAGAGGAGCTGGCAACACCACAATAAAACGCAGCATGCAGAGATAGCAAGCCAAATTTCTTACTTAATTGTTCACTTTCATTTACTATGCTCATTTAAAAGAAGCAAGCACTAACACCTTTTAACCTCAGCAGTGACACAGCTGGGGCACTCCTCACACATAATGCCGAGTGACTTGGAATAACGCGCCCCTTGTCAATCTGTAAAGAGCATTCAGGTTGAGATTTAAAGTCTGTGCTTGCATTAGCAAAAGGCTGAAAACCCCTCTCTCTTGTACAGTTTAGCTTTTATTATGTTTATGTCTTGGCAGCTAATTGCCTGAAGAAAGGAAAAGAAATGCTGAACAGGAAGTATTGAAATGTGTATTAAATGCTGAAGAATAATAAGACAGCATAATTACTGATTTCTTTTCTGGAACATCTTACCTTCTTCACTGAGGAGTTAAATAGCCATTTGAATGATGCTCTTTTGCAAAGCTTCTATTGAACAGAAGTAATAGACAAGCTCCTATACGGGACACAGGACAGATTGGATTTCTGTATTCAGCTGAGGTATTCCACAAGAAACGTGGCTTAGCCATGGAAATAATGTCACTGAAAAGTCAGAGTGAGCCCTGTGGAGAGCTAATTGAGGGTGAAGATGAAGATAATCCTCCCCCTGAACAGCAGCCCTGGCTAACCATAGCTAATATCTGCTTCATACTACCACAATATATGTTCCTAGTCTCCCACCACGGAGCTAGAAAGATTGGTGCATCCTTTCTCCCTCAACCTGAAAGTCCTTTTAAGAGTTTCAAATTTGCTATCTGCAAAGGAAAACGTAGCCACTCAGGCTCATGTGCAATGTGAAAACTGGCTGGAGCATACCAGCACTGATGTCCATCTGCCAGCATGGCACTCAGCCCACAGACAAGGTGGGACGTCGGCTCCAGCAGGGCCTAGGTGCCAATTAAATACAAATTTAGAGTGATAGCCTGCAGAAGGCTGAAAACAGCACAGATTCTGCAAAGAGGCATTACTGATGGTAAATACTGCCAAATGTTTTATTGTAAGGGATCACTTGTGTTTATGATAGCAGGCATTACGAGTCAGATCCAAATCCCATGAAAGTCAAAGTAGCCTTCCAAACACTGCAGAAAGTACACATATGTAATGTGTGTCACAGCCTGCTCTTGCTAACTTGAATAGCAAGACTATTTAATTCATCAGAACAACTGAGGCCTTAGAGAACGTGCCTTTTCCCAATCAATCTGCATGACAGTGAAAACTCTCTCTGCACTGAAAGTACTAATTATGTGTGATTGACAAGGTAAAAAGAAAGACTGCACTGCTTACCCTAAAAAAAAAAAACCCCACAACACAAAAGTACACTATAAGGAAAGCTTGGCTGGTTGTAGCTCTGTTTTCACCCTTCCCCATGGCAAACAGGTTGCAATTAAGTAATACTCATTTCAGCTACCTCCTAAATAATTTCTGAAACAAATGTGCTATTAAGATAAACAAAACCTGGAAATTTGCATTTATTCTTCAGTGAACAGCATTCAAGGAATAAATAGAATGCATTAGTGCATTGCTATTATTGTTGTTTTTCATTGACAGACACTCAAATTTCCTTCTCAATTCCCTCCTCCTTTGTTTCACTACCTACCTTTCACTAACCTCTGCTGCTCCAGCCTTCCCCTCCTCCAGAGACAAAGGGAGATGGTAAAAAAGCACAATGCAAACCCCAGCGGTTGCAGTGAACTGCAAGAGGTGAGAAGGGAAGGGCTGCAAGGGCCAAATAAAGAGAGGCAGCAGTTGAGGACCAGCTGATACCAAAGGAGTCAGAGCTCAGAGGTGTGGATCCAAATTGGAGTTTTGGGGACAGCCGGGTGTGGGGGAACTGAGAGGGCAGTGGCTCAGAGAGGGCAGACCATGGGCAGGTGTGGGTTGTCAGAGTTGGGGACTGTGGTGCTGGACAGGGCATCCAACCAAGGTTCTGGAGCTCTGTGGTGCCAGACTTGGGAGACAGACAGACGGAGCACAGAGGAGGAGCATGGAGCACCTCACACCAGCTTTCAGAAACAACCACATTGCCAAAGCCAAACAGCTCTTCCTCACTTGCCTTGTCTCCCCTTCAACCTCTTACCCAGCCCTGCTCTCCCCCAGCCATATCTGTCATCTCTAGATGTTTGCAAATGCTGCCAATAAGCACAGATAAGCTGGTCTGAAAACTTGCCAAAGAGGTAATGCTGGGGTTGATGCAGCACATGAACTCACCCTGTCACTTGAAATGGAAATGTTGCACAGGCACACTGTTACAGTAGGAAAGTTGAACATTTTGGTGTTAATATAGGTCTAATGCCTGTTTCTGTGAGGTGTATGTAACACTCAAATAACCTTCCCCTTCTCAAGTTTTACTTGAAACTGTCTGACCAGGGAAACAACACCTCATTTCAAATACCTGTCTTTGTTCTTCTGTCAAAATGACAGCATTTCAAAGTGTCAAATTCAGCTATCAGGCAGATTTCTGCCACTACAACAGATTGGGTTTTCTTCTGCCTTGTTGTTTTTGTTGTAGTATTTGGAGACAGAAAATTGAAAAAACCCAACTAAATAAAAATAATATATACCATCTCTTTAGAATACATTTCATAAAATATTCAACACTAATTTTCATTCATTCATGTGGAAGGATTGCTAGTGTCTGCTTTACAAGAAGGTGAACTTTATAGGGGCAAATAAACATCTGTCCTGTATCCGAACAGGACAAGAGAAGGCTTTTAAGAATCTTTATCATCAAATGCTTGATATACCCAGTATCTTTAGCTGCCAGCTTGGACTGGGGTACTTTTACTACTCAAATCTTCCCTTAAAGAAGCCTTAAAGAATGAATTTCATATTTGAAGAAAAAAAAAAAAAGACAATTTAAGAACTCTGCATTTGTTTTCCATTTTCTTTCTCTCCTAGAACAACTCTTCTTCTCTCTGAAAATTATTAACTGCAGCAACTTTCTCTATATAGTGTCTCTATACAGACTCATTTACTGAAAATGAGGAAGTCGAGCTTCTGGAAGGTTTAGGGATGGAGGAATTGCAGTCTCATTTCCAGTTCCTGCAAAAGACCCTAGTAAAATTCACTTTTGCTGAATTGATCACTGAAAAGCACAAGTTATCCCTAACAAATACACAGAACCTCAGGTAATATTCCAGCACAGAACAAAATTAACCACACTCTAAATCACACAAAAACTTCACAAAAGATAAATAAGAATCTTCCAAACACTGGTATACAAACAGATGATGGGTACCAGAAACAGCAACCACTTGATCACAAAGGATTATAAAGCACAATGCAGTCCTTCAGTGTGGCCTAAGCAGTGCATGTCTGCAAATTTGTCAGTGAATTGTAAAACCAAAGGCCTGTTATTGAAATTATCTTGCAAGTGGGCTTCCCTTGCATTCCTTGTAATATATGACAGACATGGCTTAACAGATTTAAACTTCCCAGGAACTGTGCTCAAATTTAACAGGATCCCAAATCATTAAAGCTCATGAAATTATAATGACAGAAAATTTTTAGTTGAATCCACAGTGTTAATACACAGTGTAAAGTACAGAATTTTGATAGAGGATAATTTTCTGCCTTTGCTCTGCTTAAGTCTGAGTAACAAATTTAAATACAGATAAATTTTAGCATTCCATTTTACATACCCACCCACCCTCCCTCAACATCAAGACCTGAAATTCTGTGAAAGTCTTAATTCCTTATAGTACTTGTTTCCCTATATTTCCTCACATCAAGAACCCTTAACCTTTGCTGTCTTTAGGACAACAAAAAGCCTCCTTTCCTTCCAAGTGACAGGGTGTGAGCACAAATTTCCTGGTAGAGGCTCACAGAGCCTTCCCTAGAGTTTAAAGAACATCTGCCATGCTTTTCCATAAGTAGATGATTAAGAGGGGAATATTAAATGGTATCAAATCAGAGTGCCCTAATTTGGCTGCCTGGGAAACAGACAAAGGTTGATCTCTCAAAGAAAATATAAACCATGGAGATGGATTGTTACTAACACTAATTGTAGCAATAATAACTTTTACTAAGAAGTAGGGATAATATTAATATTATTAATAATATGATTCCTATTATGTAATAGGGCAATTCAGCCACTTTCTGTAACAAATTAGTAACCTAGAATCTCCAAAAAGTGATTTGGCCAGAAAATTCCATGTACTGAGATGAACATCAGCTAGCATTTCCTGTGTCAGCACCTGAACTAAAATGGAGCCTTGTTACCTCAAGGGCTGCTATTGGAGACACATTATTGAAGTAGCAGACAAACCCATAGATTTAGGGACACATTTAATGATCTCTCTGGATGCAAGATGACTAGCTCAAAGGTGTTTCACAAGTGGATTTCAGGTAGTCTGTGCCCACCTCTAGCTTTATAGAGGTGGATCATTCTCTTGGCATCCTCAGTTCTGACTGCACAGCAGCCTGACAATCCTTTTACCATTGTTGTGACCTGCACAGGTGTCAGAGCTACAAAACGAATGCATTAACAGCAGAACAATGACTTGCTTGTGCCTGCATAAGTAGAACAAAATCATGACAGGAAATTGGAAAGAGCTGCTCCGCACTAGCAGGGCATTTCTGAACGCCAGCTGCGACACAAGCCCTTAAAACCAAATCCTTCACAGACTAAAATAAACAGATTTTGACTGCTTAAACCTCCTCCTTCTAAAATAATGATGTTGCTCAGTATTTGCTGGTCTGGAGGAACCTAAAAGGAGTACAATCTTTCCACAATCTCCACCTCACTTCTTGTGTCTCTGCTGCATCCACTCTAGTACGACACATTTCATTTACATAAAGTGTCCCTAGCAGTGGATTATCACACAAAGTTTTGGTTGTTTTTTTTCCCCCATCCATTGAACAACTCCTCAAGGAGAAGTGCCCAAGCAGATGGGTCAGTGCCCTGGCTAAGATGGGTCAGTTGCAATGGGTTCATTTTGCTCCTCTCCTCTGGACAGAATGTGCTGCATCACCAGTGCACCAAGCAGGGCTGTTTCCCACATCCTGCTGTTTAACACTGAGCCACAAGACCCTCCAAAACCCAGGTGACTCCAGGCATGCCTGTGGCCATTGGCCTCACCCCACACTGCCAGGGATGATAGTGCACTGAGGATCAAGTGCTCCACTGTTTGAAGGAAAACGGATTTGCTCCAAGCTGCAACTCTTGGTACAGTCCCTGTTGGTACCAGAGCTCAGGCAGCAGTAAGTGAATCAGCCCTTTCCTGCTCTGGGAGGTGCTGCATCATTTCAGAAGCACACAGTGAGTATGAGAGCCTGCCAAAAAGAAAATGCTGACCTAGCTGAACCAGATCCAAACTGTGCCAGGGAAACTCCCATGGTTCCTTAAGCTACAATGATGAAAACATTCACTCAGGTTATGCAGGGTACCAGAAAGAAAAAGAAGAAAACAGAAATTTATATTTTGCAGTTAGAAGGAAAGAAGTTTCACCAAGAGGCCACATAATGGATCATTAACCATTACATCCATATGCAGAAGCCCAACAGATTTACAGGCATCCTACAGCTCATTAGCACTAGAGATAATAGCTGTTGATTAAAAACTGACACATTGATCATTTGTTCAGGTTTCTGATTTGCCCAAAGCTTCCACACAATTCCTTACAGTCTCCTGCAGCATTCTATCCCCCAGATCATGAAAACTGTGCTCTCAGCTTCATGAACACACATCCTCAGTCCATCTATTTATGGTATTTATGCAGCATGTCCTTTGATAGGTTCCTGCCCATATAATTTAGTCATAAAATCGTGCCAGGCCCATGACATGATTTGCTTCAAATTATTAAACCACTTTGTTCATTATTTATTATGGCAATATTGTTTGCCCTATAACTGCTAAGGTTATGTTAGCATTTCCATTACAAACACAGATAGATCAAGGGATTTAAAACTTGACTGTAAAAATCTTGCTTTAGGCTGGGAAGCTGCAGACAAGGTTTCAGCTGACAAGAGATTTTTTTTAAACAGTTTGTATTAAGAATGAAAACAAAATCCATCTCCTAACAATTTGGCTATAGCAATACGGAAGAAAATAATTGCCATTTGCTATCAAATCACTTTTGCATAGACATTTTCCTAAATTAAGATTTTTATAGCATGCCCTGGGTCATTTTGTTGTATTTTAAAATTATAAGGCAATTCAACTCTGTAAAGCTGGCCACTATATCTTCCTAATAGTTTAATATTTTATGCATGTAATCCAGAAATGGTACAAAAGCATCATACCCTGCACATGTAAATGTAACAAACTGCTATTTAAGGACACATAATGGACATTTCTTTACCTCAATATCCATATAGAGGGGTTTCAATGCAACTTTTCAACCAAATTGAAAATCCCAAATTAGTAATAACATTTTTCAATACTGAATAATTCATTGCTTCTCCATAAAGTGCTGATCCTCTTGCCTATGCCCATCTCAGCAGCGTTTGTGGGACTACTGTATATTTTTTAAAAGTGTAGCTATTATTTGTGTATAGATGCAAATGCCCAACACAGTATGAAATGATAGCTCTTACCAGCATTAAGATTAAAAGAAAAAATTTAATTTTGCCAGTGCATTTGCTCATAATTCAGATGCAGAGCACATCCTATTCTGATGGATTAGAGAGACAGACAATTCACCTTCAAAGTGGAAAGTAATCTTTGCTTGAGGCACAGCAAATTCCAATACAGTTCACTTTTTCTATTAATGCATAAGCAGATATATGATAAGGATTAGTAATAAGGCCATATGGATTCCTGTACTAGGCTGTCTCAGAAATCTTAAGCAGAAATTCTCCGTTTGCTTTTTTATACAGGTACCTATCCATAGGCAGCTCATGGGTTACCTAAATTTCATGTTTTGGTATATCAGCTATTTTCAGTTGCAATGATTGAATGAACCATCCCTGAGATAGGAAGCTGGAATTTTAAGTAATCATTTGTTTTAGACTTCCAAGTAATGCTATTTTGCAATCAAAAAATTCTTTATTGCACATGATGGCAGTTTAGGGAGTGTAAAATTGAGATTGAAAAGGAGAAAGAGGAAGAAGTTCGAGCTCAGATTTGATCATGCTTCAATATTGAGTTTCATTTCTCTGACAGCTACCTAAAGTAACCAGAAGACTACTATTTTCAATAATGGAAAGGTTACAGCAAAAATGTAAGTAAAAAGTTCAACTCCATCTTTAAAAAGAAACAATGCTTGGCAGATACACTCTTCCAGAGACATTTAGAACAAAACATTTTCATCTTGCAACAGCAAAAAGAAACATGAAGATTCAAATATTAAAAAAAAACAAAACCATTTGAGTCACATCTCAGAGCTCTTGTTTCTATGATTTATGATATTATGTACTTTGTCATCTAGAGTCAATAATGTTTGCATGTGAACAAATTTAATGACACTTTAAAGAGACTGGTTTCAGGAGTAGATGCAGACATTTTGCAATCACTACAGATACATTTGTGAACTTATCGTTTCTTTGTTCTCTGTGGGACCTTTACCAAATTTGGCATTTTGATATAAAATGCTATCATTTGTCTCTGATGCGCTTCTTCCCAAATCTTTTTTGCACTCACTTCACTCTGACCTTCCTTTGGCCTTCACAGTCATACACAGAAAAACCCCAGAGGATCAGATACCAAGAAATGATTCAGTGCATCCCTCTGATCAAAGGCTGCAGCAATTACAGAATTGTAGAACCACAGAATGGTTAGTGTTGGAAGGTGCCTGAAAGAACAGCTCATTCCAACCCCCTGCCATGGGCAGGGACATTTTCCACTATCCCAGGTTGCTCAGAGCCCAATCCAATCTGGCCTTGAACAGACCCAGGGATGGGGCAGCCACAGCTTCTCTGGGCAGCCTGTGCCAGGGCCTCACCACCCTCACAGTAAATAATTCTTCCCTTAACAAATTTCTTCCTAGGTAATTTCCCCCTGATATACTTCATAGAATTCCCAACAGATGTGTTCTCAAGCTATTCTTGAGGCTTTCGTACCATGGATAACTCACAGTTTTCCCAACGAACCTATTGCAGAGTTTCACCATCTCTGTCGTTGCAAAGACTTGCCAGACACATAGAGGAGTCTTCCATGTTGTCATGGAGAATTTATCTGCATCTGTCTGCATACACAAAGAATGAAGGGATGATTCTCAGTTTTCTCACCTCCTCCACAGTTAGCAGTCTATTACCTCCCTCTTTATTTCAAAATCATGTTGCCAAGTTCATCTGGATTGCTTTCCTTCACATAATTCCACTTCCTTGGAAATGCATTTTCATATGTGCCTGTCCCAGCAGATTCTCCAGCTTTTTCTGAATAGTTTAATTTGATCCTGGAAAGGCTGTAAAGCCTTAACTTCCTTTCTAAGGCAACCCAATACCAGACAAGTCCCAAAGAAGGGAACTTCTTGACTGTCATTTGTCTGACTATATTAAGAGTCTTACTAACCTTCTCCTTGTCAAGCAGGCCATATAAATGAGAGAGGACAAAATTAGGTTTATCAAGATGGGAAAAAAAGAGAAAAAACCCCAGATTTTATTTCATTTTTATTTCCTGTGAAGTACAGTTCTGTCCAAAAAGCTTCTTAGTAATATTTAATGTATCAAAAAGAGAAAGCTTTACCAGACTTTGCAGTTCAGTGGAAGACACTTAACCATCAGCTTGCTTCATGGTCCAGCAGAGCTGATGTTTCCACGAGCAGAGGGCAGTGATCCAGGTGAGGCTGGATAATGATGTGCTGAAAGCTTGGCTATTACCGGGGGCACTGAGCGTGTACCTCCAAATTGATTTGCAGGTCACCTTCCTGTAACCAGCACACTCTAACACTGCTCTCCCAGCTTCCTTAGCTATCTTCCTCTGCCAACACTCTCTTTGGGTGGGGAGAGGCAACAAGCATCAAAGAGACATCAGCTCCTGTTAATCATGTAACTTCATGGAAGACAGTGAATTTTATCTGCTTACTTTAGATGAGAAACAGGTTCTTACTCTCCAGAAAAGACCTACAGTTGGTTTTCCACACCTTCCCATTTTATTTATAAATAAACTACTTGAAAAGTTTGAATAAGCTAGTAGGAAATAAATTATTTAAATAGTTTAAATATCTTAGCACTCAAAAGCTGTTAGTGGGGTGTACACTGACATGCAAGACCAGCACAGCTCACAGATATGGCTCAGAAAGAATCCAGCCCAGGTAGCTAAACCAGAGGAACAGCAATAACAAAAGATTCTGGTTCTTTCATCCTCACTGCCCCTGCTCTGCTGTGCTGGAGTCAGCACAACACTCAGCTGCTTCAGAGTGCCAGGGCTCTTCCCTCTGGAGAGAGGAAGGGTTAACTGGTGCTCATGGCATCTGTTTGCAGCTCTAGAAACCACAGCACCCATGGTTTCCTGAGCTCCCTTGTGCTCATCACTTCAGTTCCTTTGGAAGTCAAAAATCCATCTTGCAATTTTATTTTTTTTTTCCAGCACATATTGCATGTGTGTATCCACAGACTGATTTTTCCAACGATCATTAGAGCCAGGACAACTAATCAGGTGCTTTAAAAACTCTCATTAAGTACCTTCAAGTAACTGAGCATTTGACATTTGAAAATGCATCAATACCTATTTCAGTTTCAACCACACTTCCTGCCACACACTGGAGGTGACAGATACACAACAGCAGCTATTGATCCGGAGAATTTAGTTTCTACTCCTTCTCTGGGCTTATCCCCTTTGACTGATTTACAGAAAGACATTTCCACTATTTTTCTTGTCAACAGGATACTACATTATTAAAGGAGAGGTTATTGATTGAAAGCCACGATAGCCTGGGCATCCCTGTAAATTTTCACTGCAAAGGCTTTAAATTATTTTGTGAATGTATTCCAATCTGAAATATAAAATAGTGTCTGAAATCATTAGGCAGATTTTAAATTAAGACTCTGAAAAGTTCCTAGCAACAAAATTGAATGCCTACTAAGCTTTTTCCATATTTTCTGTTTGCTTGTTTTAAGTTGTTTTTTCTCAAAGTGCTGTCCCTGCCTGTGAGCTAAGCTGTGAAAGAACTGCCTGGAGACTTGGGGAGTAAAATTCAAACTTGTTTTGTGAGGCAGCATCCATTTCCCTGTCAGAAAGAACTACCACGGGACCTCCTTCATGCCTCTCAGCACAGACACGAGATTAAAGTTTTCTCTACAACACCCAGGGGGAACGCTGCAGAAAGCAGTTTAGAATTTAAACAGATAATTCCAAAGGAAGCCACAATGCAATGGCAGGGTCCATGTGGATGCTGAAGGGGCAGTGGGTTAACCAGGGGCTGGAAAACTCCCCCTTGGAGTGCAGTCCTGTCCCACAGGACCTCTCTGTGCTGTGCTGCAGGGCAGGCCCTGATTGATCCCAGAGCTGGGTGGCCTCTGGCCCAGAGGAGATAACAACTGGGTTACAGGAGAGAGGCAGAGACAGGCATGCAATAAAAACATTAGGTTTTAAGAATGACCAAAGTTGGGATTACTTAGTGATACCGATTACCTGTAAAGCTCTAAAAATAATTTCAAACCAGACCAAAACTAGTTAGAAAAGACACTTCTTGTAGAAGCTTCATTCTCCTCATAGCCTGTAACACAGCAGCCTGAAAAATGTCTCTGTTTGAGACAGAATGGGCATGCAGGCAGGAGCCCTTTACCTTGTACTGCCACTGACATTTGTAACTCATCCAGTTACAGCTTGGATTGTCAATCCTGAACCACATGAACCCTAACCCAATCAAGTGGCTGTTGGATGGTTTAAAAGTACACTCCAAGTTAATATTTAGCATTTTTTTTTCCTTATAATATGCTGCCAGTCCTGCACAGATCCAAACCAGAAATGGTCTAAGCCCACATAAATTTAACTGGCTTATCTGCAATCACCACGTTAAATGATACAAGCCTCTAGTTGATATTCTTAATTTCATTCAGATGAAGGTCATTTTGATTTACCTTGCATTGGTAGATCAACAGTCCTGAAACATAACAGTTCAAAACCTGATACCTCAGTCATTCAGCTAAATTAGTGTTTAAATCTAATTTAGGTCAATTGGTGAAAATTATCTTTTTTATATCTTTTAGTTTGTTGATTTTAAACAGAAGAAATAACTATATTCACACCAAAATCAGATCTTTTCTTGAAACCCATTTGTCTGCTCTTCATTCGCTTCCCATTTTTTCATTTCTTATACAATACTATTTTATGTATTCCTCCCTAAGGCAGAAAAACATATCATATGTCATGTGTGAACTTATAAACTCTTTTGAAATACAGGGATAGTAAATTCTGAAGAGTATAATTTCTAATGTCTGAATAACTCTACTGAACAAACCATCTATCAAACACACAAGTAAAAGTCCTCCACAAGGTAAGAACTAGAGGAAGAAAGTAAGACAGTTTACAACTTGTCTTACTTCCCTAAAAATCAGATCTTAAAACAAACACACCTATTCATTCATAGTAAGGTGTAAATACTTTTTTACATTCATATTTAATACAGTGTCACAGTCATCATGGTATACAGCTAATCCATGTACCATATGGAGGGATTCACTGCTGATTATTGCACCAGCAGCTACACCACAAAAATCAAACCCCAGAGGCCTACAGAACATATCTAAATCATTCTTTCTCACTGCCATCCTTAAACCCAGGAACAGCACAATTAAAAAAATATTTCAACCATTTCCATTAAAGATGAACATTTCTTCTCAATTACGCTACAACAAGAGAATTTCATAGAATCATAGAATGGTTTGGATTAGAAGGGACCTTGAAGACGATCTAGGTACAGCCCACAGTTAAGGAAACACCCCAGTGTGACCATTCCCAATTATTCTCTGTCAGTCACACTCCCAATGTCACAGACTGTCACCCTTGCACTGGGTGCTCCCAGTGGGTCCCTGCCTGGCTCCCTGCACACCCACTCACAGTCAGACCAGGCTTCCTCACCAGCTCAACCCCAGGATTTCCACAGCAGAGGCTCAGATGCTTTATTCCATAAAGCCATTTATCCACAGAGCAGGATAGATGGCTTTATGGAAGAGGACAGCAACACACAAACAGCCTGAGCTGGTGCCTCCAAGGAGGGACTCTAAACAAAGAAATCCCTGGGCTTTTATCCCCTCACAGTCCAAGCACGTTGTCATCTCATTTCAAAGCTCCCATACCTTCTTAGTGATTTCTCACAGCCATCTCCTTGCAGTATTGACTCCTTCTCCACAGCACAAGCAACAAACTGCAACTCCCTCCTCATCCCCCTAACCCACTCTTTTATAGCACTCCTCTTATTGGACACAGCTGTGGCCTGTTAAGTGCAGGGCTGTTCCTAATCTTTGGTGATTGGTACAGCTGCAGCTCCTCAGGTGTGAGACTGCCTCCTGCACTATCTTTATTTTCTTACATTCTATCCCACCACACAAGCACAGCAGCCTCACTGCTCCTCCCCAGCCATCAGCTGCCAATGTCTCTCAGCGTCGCTGCCCTGCTGTGGCACAGCTCCCCGTGCCCTTTGCTGTGCACAGGGTGGCAGCTCACAGCCTCCTGGCTCAGAGTCTCACCCAGAGGTGAACCTGCAGCTCCATCTGCAGCTGCACCCCGAGCTCCCTGCACTGAATGTGTTCCTCAACACCAGATGTGTTCCTCAACACCCCTTGCCATGAGCAGGGGCCCTTTCATGAGACCAGGTTACTCGAGGCCCCACCGACCCGGCTGCAAGGGATGAGGCATCCACAGCTTCTCTGAGCGGCCCATTCCAGTGCCTCACCAAACTCACAGTAAGGAATTTATTTCTAGTATTCAATCTAAATGTATTCTCTTTCAGTTTGAATTGGTTGCCCTTTGTTCTATCACTACATGCCCTTGTAAAAAGGGAATTCCCTCTCCAGCTCTCTTGTAGGCTCCCTTCAGATACTGAAAGGCTTCTATAAGTTTTCCCTCAAACCTTCTCCTCTCCAGGCTGAAGAGCATCGGCTCCCTCATCCTGTCTTCACAGGGAAGGTGCTCCAGCCCTCTGAGCATCTTTGTCACCCTCCTCTGGATTTGCTTCAACAGGTCTGTGTCCTTCTTATGGTGGCCCCACAGAGCTGGGTACAGTGATCCAGCTGGGCTCCCACAAGAACAGATTTTAGTATTTTGATACAGTCATAAAAACATATTCATAGTGCTCATACTGAACCACAGACAACACCCTAAAAGTGTTTAAAGAGCTTAAAAAGAACTAATTTTAAATTCATAATGGTTTGGACTGATTTTTCACAAACATACAAAGAAACGTCTTCAAGCCGTAAGAAGTTCATTGCATTTTGTATCAGTAAGGATGTCATGTACAAGCATCATTTTGGTTGGTAAACCAGCACACCAATGATTGCTATTGCATTCATTACTGCATGTGAAAGTGGGATAGAAGTATCTTTACAGATCATTACTTTCTAAATGTTTATTCAACTAATTATAATCATCCTTTAAGGAGAACTAATCCATCATTTTAATAGGTAAAAATCTCTTTTCCTTTTTTTCTGCACTGCAAACAAGTTAGATGAAACATTAGCTTTCAATTTCACACAGAGATCTTTATTTTAAAAGTATATAATGATGGCAGAAGCACTTGTCCATGAATATTTATTAGGTGCCAACCACAGAGATTTCTGTGATTAACTGTGCATGCTGACTGCTTTGCCCCGTGTGCCTTGGTAGGCTTGACCACTCTGTGGATTTGGCTGGGGCACCTGAGTCCCTGACAGCAAAATGTCCAGAAGGCTCCAAAGCTGTTCTTTCTCCTTGCTTGCTTGGATGAGGCTTGGATGAGGCAGGGAGGGAACATTTCAAAAAAAAAGACAAAATTTCAATGAATCACATAGTTCCAGAGCATCAAACCCAAAAAGCTCCCTGTAATGAATGTATGATACCTCCTCAAATGCCTTTAGGGAAGATTAAATAGTTAGAACATAATTTCTTGTCAGTATGTCCTTCATGAAGGCCATTGGAGAATTCCAGAATCTTAATATAGCATAAAAATTAGTCAGAGAATCACAATTCTTATGAAATAAGAAAGGACAAAGAACTAACATGCTAACCTCAGAGCAAAAATGCATCTTTCATATTTCAATAGATCACAAGAAATCATAAAATACAAAATTGGTAATTTCCAAATTACATAGTTAGCTCACTACCCTGAAAATACTTCATAACTATGCATTATATAAGTCTCAGATCTCATTAGCCCCACTGAGTTGAACTCTTCCAATACCCCCAAAATCAGTGCAGACGCATGGTTCACCAACAGTGCTGTTGAAAAGTTTCAGACATCAATTATTAGAATGAAGAAATCCTGAGAGATTGTTTTTTTTGTTTTATTCTGGCTATCATCCATGCTCATGGTAGCTGAGATCAATGGAAATATCTCAAAAGTTCCAAATCTTACAGAGGTTTCAATCAAACTCTTGAAAGAGAAGGATGATTTGATAGGCTTGTGATTGTCTTTCTTGTGGAAAATAACCAACAACAAAAAAAAAAAGCAGCATGGGGTTTGCTGTGCTTGCAAGGTTATAATGAATGATAAAATAAGACAAGCTCCCCCACCAGCTTTTAATATTAAAACCAGAAGTGTAAGCACAGTATGTTCAAGGCATTTGTTTAAATGTCAATATCCTGTCTGCTTCAGCAGCGATGCAGGTTTTTGTGTCACTTCTCCTGACTGCTATCGATTAAACAATCATGATTGCTAATGAGGAAGCAAAAGGCACTATTTTTAATTCCACACTGCTTTTTGACTCCATTATTTCAAATGTGAAATTACCTTTGTTGTTTTAAAAACCAGTATGTTCTTTGTTGTAGACTCTGAAAGCTATAAGTGTGTACATTACAGTATCTCTCAATAATTCACACTCACATCCAAAGGTTATTTTTCCTTCCCTCAGAATTCAATTAGTCTAAATGAATTGCCCTACCACAAGCTGCCAGTGAAGCAGAACACATAATCACTATGAATGAAGTTTTCAGGAAAGGCAAGGTCTAAATATTCAAGTGCAGTCTGCTCACCCTCACCTAACCAAGGGTAAGGAAAATGTATGCAGCTAAAGCCCATCCAGTCTGTTTGCTGGAGGCACTGGAAAATGTCAGCACAGTGTTCTTACTCCATATTTCTGTGGGAGACTTTCACTCATCCTTTAATACAGATAATAAAGTCATTTACCCACTTACATTTCTGTCACATTCTTGTGACAGAGGTAGGGTACATGAACAGATGACACTGAGCTGATGTCCTGGGTTATGGAAGGAGAGCAACTGCTCTTTGTATTCAGGCACTATCTGCACACTCCAATGGTGTCTCATTTCTAATGAATATTAACAAAAAACATGCAAGCTATGAATCCTGGAGGTAATTAATTTAGCAAGGCAATGTTCTCTGGAGCTAGATAATCAAAGTAGGCTTGGAAATTGTAAAACTTACTACAGCACATTTCCCTTTGCTGTACTGGAGTAGGGAGTTGGGGATTTTGGGGTTATTATTTTGGCAAATAAAGTGATAAATTTCCAAGCAAATGTGACTGTTACAAAGAATTTCATTGAGAGGGCAGTATTTTTGATATTTTAACAGGATCTTGCTGCTGGATTCTCTCCTCCCTTCTGGGAACTCACTTGTAGTGATTCAAGAGACTTTCAGACAGAACGCACCAAGCGGTTTATTTCCTGATGTCAGGAGGATGATCTCTTAAGGGTTTATCTCAAGTACTGCTGTTGTACTGAGACCATACTCCAGCCTCAGATGCCTTAAAAAGACTTTGTAGTACATGAAAAGCATATTTTGTAGAATGAATTGACGTGGATGCTCAATAAAGTCAGCCAGACAGTGATTATTTGCTGTAGAGCCAGCATGCTTTGGCCTACGAGGGATGCATAAATACAGTTCAGCTTATGACAGCAGCTTCATGAGAGAAGTTGGAGGAAGAACAGTAACAAAGTGGAAATATTTGACTCTTATTACAAAAAAATTCAGTCTAATATAACCCATAAAGTATTAGACACAAAAAGTAAACCACACACATCTTGAATATTCAGTGAGAAAAAAATTAACTGGGTAGTAAATTATTCCTTCCAACCACAACTAACTCTCTCAAGAGCTCTGAAGGCAGCATTGGTGACACCTTTTATGGTGTAAAACCCACATTGGCGGATTAAATGTTATTCCAAAATATTTATTTTGGTCAAAACACGCTTCAAGACAGGCATGAAATACATGCAGGGCTGTAGCACAAGACAAGTTGTAATGGTTTTTGATGGGGTTTACAGCACCACACTTTACCATACCTGCTCTCATCTTTGCTTCCTAGTAATTGAATTCTCTGAAGTTATTAAAGGTGAGCTTCAGGTGTGAACCAAGGAGAGTAAGAGAGTCCTGCTAGTGCAAGGGTACCAGTCCCACCTTGGGGCTACGTCAGAAAAGCTTTCTGGTGCAGCAAGTGGGACAAGAAGAAGCTATGCCAGAGCTTCTCAGCTTTCTACCAGAAATCCTGTCTCCTAGCATGTCCTGACAAGGGAAATTGGCTCCTGGTATCCACAGCAGCCCTCTGCTAGATAGAATTGCCATCTGGAGCTTCCATTGATCTGTTCTGCAGGATTCTTCCTGCCTCAGACGAGGATTCATGTTGTTTTCCACCATGCCCTGCCTCTCCCTGGCCCCCCACATTTTTATTTTCTGGTATTTTCTGGAGAACACAGCTGTCAAAATGATTTTACATGGTGTGTGGTATTCCACTTGAGGCTGGGACTAGAAGCACTTCATACTACAAAAATGTGCCTCTTTAAACAAAAATCTTAGCATGCTATAGTAAAAGAAAATGCAGCATCATGATCACCAAAGAGGAAGTTGGAAAACTGCTCATGGAGAGGAACACAATTCCTTTCTCCAATTTTGCTGCTTTTTCCTGAAAAACACCTTAAATCATTGGCAAAGATGCTTCTCCATTTCCACCTCCAGAGCTTTGACAGAGGACAGGTAAATCAAAGATCCATAAACACCCAGCCAGACTGATTACATTTCACTGAGGGACAGATCTTTAAAAAAAAACATCTATTTATGCCATGAACATAAAAAATGAATTAAAACCAGAACATTTTAAAGTGCTTAACATAACCACCATAAATTGTTACCAGGAATGCAGAAGCTTTTAGTTTTTCACCTGGTGGAGTGTGGTCAATCCTCTCATCTATCACAGCATGTGATTAACTGGTTAAATTCCTACAGTCATAGTTTTAGCTTTGAAAAAGAAATAATTTATGAAAACCATTTACTCAGAATTGCTTGAGAGAAAACAGTGCAAAAAGTCTTCACTAGAGTTTCATGTCTTATTCTAACAGTTTTAATGCTTCAGAGAAAATCAGCTCTTCTAAAGCTGCTTGAGATAGTTAGTTTGGCTTATCTGTAAACCTCTGCACCATATTCCATGTAGAGATATACCATATTTGTGGTGAACTGCCTGTGCCCTATGCTTGACTGACCTACCTGTTGCTCACACTGATAAGGGACTTGATGACAACATTCTGTTTGGTAGTAATTTAATGTTGCCCACTAAATCACTTGCCATTACTTGTGCTATGGCATTTCTGGGATAGCTCAGATTAACAATATATATTTTCATATTTCTAGATTCTTATCTAAAAAAAATTCTATTCTATTATCATGAATGTCAGCTGTTTATTTAAACTCCTGAAAGCTGATATGGCTGATACTGGATTCAGATATGTAAGCAGTAGATATGAAAGTTATACACATAGGATGAAACCACTACTTTTCATGTCCTAATGGTTCCATGTTGACAACCCTTTGTGCAATGTAGGTTCCACTACAGGGAATGTGCTCAAGCAGATCATGAGAGACTGTTGTTTGTGCAGAAACTTTGAACACATCATTTGTGAACCATCTTTTCTATAAATGAGAAAGGAAAAGGGAGGGGTGGGATGGCAGGCCCAGAGCAAAATTTAAAATACAGCAATCAAAATAGAAGGTAAACATGTGCTACTTATCCATCCAGCTTGATTTGTCTTGAGGCATTAACAACAGAAGTGCCCACAGGAAGATGTGGCTGTTTGGCACACTAAAGATCAAGGAAAAACTCATGAAG
This sequence comes from Ammodramus savannarum pratensis, assembly GCA_020466415.1. NCBI lineage: Eukaryota > Metazoa > Chordata > Aves > Passeriformes > Passerellidae > Ammodramus > Ammodramus savannarum. The sequence goes on along the minus strand of JAHXMQ010012338.1, from coordinate 2,379,969 downwards.
GCTCTGGGTAAGTAGCTCATGTTGATGCCCAGTCAATCACCTTGTCACCATGATCCACATTATCTGTGGAAGCTGGCACACAAAATAGATGCTACAACCACGAGGACTTTTGGATATAGGTCAGTTATTCTGCTCAATATGGTTTGTAATGTCATTAAAAACAGTGGTGAAAACAGAAGGTACATGTTAAAATTTCTTTAGAAAGTCAAACCAAGCAAAACTATGCCCCCTATTACATGGAAATATTTTTCACCTTGTTATTTTTCTCTTTAAATCATCTTTTCCAGTTATGCAGACTTACCTTGTTGTGAAGACAGGAAAATAAATTTTATATTTCCCAATTGTTTATGATCCAGAATTTAACCTTAGAATTTTCAGTGGTTCTATAAGGAAAACTACAAATATATGAAGATGTTTGGGGGATTTCCACAAGATCCAAATCTGCACACAAAGGCCCAGCTTAACACTCACAATGGGCTGCTGTGGAGGCAGGAAATTCTGATACAGAACCTATACTTAGATTTATTTTTTTTTTTCTTCCCTCAAGTGACTTTTCAAAGGTGGATGATTCTGGCTCTTCCTTTTTTTGCTAAACCTGCTGTGGCAGGAGCGACCTGCAGACAACAGCACCAGTGAAAATTTGGTGACAGGTCCCTGTACAATACTGAATAATGATTAGCATCTGCTCATGTGTTGTACACAGGAATTTAATCAGAGATACAGACAGACAGCCCTGGCAGTTGTTAATTTCTGAAGAAAAAGGGTAGAACACAGAAGTCCTAACAAGTTCCCCCACTTTCCAAATTTTATTAAGTAAATCTGTAAATCTGTTCTATCTACAGTGCATCCAAGCCAGAGCTGGTCTTTGGCAGTGCTGCATTGTGCCTTAAGTGCATTCAAATGTCATTATCCATACTCACCAAAGTACCTTTCTCACTTTCTTTCTTTAAATCTTTTGGTAAGCTATAATTACAATTAAGGACAGACATGTTTATTGTCACAAAATGTATGCCAACAGCTCACACTAATGCAATCCAAACATTAGTATGAAACATTTTTCCAATTACTGCACAGACTCCCTGTAGTGTTTCAAGCTGCTTTATGACATTTTAAACTCCACATATAATACAGTTCTTTAGAAAGCTGCAAAATCTTTCTATTTCTTCCTTATGACCCGAGAAAACCTAAATCTATTAAAAGCACATTTTCATAGCAGCAGGATAAAAATGCTTTTACTACATTTATCTTCAAAATTGGCGGTGTTAAATAGTGCCAGGGGATAAATAACCATAAAATATCACATTAGTGTACAGGGTACTGCTCTAACTAGGCATGAGGGGATGTCTCTCTCCCCTTTCATTTCTTTTTTCTATTTGTCCCATTAGAGCTGAGCAATCATTCATCAGTCACTGTGGCAAGCAGCGCTGCTCCATCCTGACTCCTGCCTAAAACGAGGCCCAAGAAATAAAAGAAATAAAGCCACAGAGAGAAAGTTGAGTTCACAGCATTCCAGAGATGTCCACACCTACATTCATAACTGGTTTTCTGCCATAACACTCTTGCTATTTATGGAAATAATATTTTAACAGCGTCACAGATTGAGCCTTGCAGTTGTATTAGAGAAACACTCATTTTGCATATTAGATAGAACTAGTGAAAAAGTCTGAATAGTTAAAAATCACGCCAAAACCCCTCAGTTTTCAGCTCTAATTTAAAACCCAGATGTTGCAATCAGCTTCTGCTAATCTATTCTGCTTTATACTCCTGGCACTTCCAGCAAACTTATGATAACTTAGCACAGATGAGCTGTCCAATTGTTTGAGGTTTAGGCAAATGCTATTATGCCAATCAAAATACAAAAGAAGAAGCATTGATTCCTAAAATAAACTTAATAAAAATTTGAACAAAGCATAATATTTATCCATGGTAAAGTCACACTTTTTTTTGCTAAGAGTATTGAGAAAAACAATGCAGCTTGTGGAGAAGTATTGACATAGATTTTGATAAAAATTTATCTATCAGTTCTTTATCTATTATGCATCCCCCCAAATCCCCCAACTAAATAGGGATGAGTAACTCACAAGATATCTGACACATTTTTTTCTATATAATATCTTGCAGGAATCAACCAGAATATTCATTTTCTCATAAGGGAGAATTTTTCAGAAAAAAATTTAAAGATAAGTGTCTGAATTTGGGAGCAAAACAAGAGTATTTTCTATGTGTCTTACAAAAATCCATTCATAATAATACCACCTAATACTTCATACATGTTCTTTGCTTTTCAAAGGATAACATACATCCTTAAAATACTTGAAAATAATGAAATTGATGTTCAGAAGATTACATTTCTCCAGAAAATCTTGCAAAGGAAGTTCTTCTTGAAGGATTGAAAGCTGCACAATCATGTTGTGTATTCTATCAGACACTCATTAAGCACATACTCATTACTTCCAAATATGCCTAAAACAGATGTTTTAAAGAAAATAGACCTCTTAAGAAAGAAACTAAACAATAAAACCTCTGAACTATTATGCTCTGAATAAAATGCTGAAAGAACTGAAAAGGTATAGAGTCTTCCTTTCAAAGATCAAAAAATTCTTGAGCTTGTAGCTACTGGGAGCTCTAAACCATCTGGATTTTGTTAATCTAAATTATTTATGAAATCAAGGAAAAGAAGTATCATACTTCAAACCCATGATGTCTGAAGTATAGAGGTCAGTAGACATGAATTTCTAAACCACTCTAGCAAGGCTGAGTCTGACTCGTAAAATTACGGTTTTATTTCACTGAAATTAAGGAGTGATCTCACTAAAATAAACAGCAGAAGGCCTGTGTTGATGAAACTGCCCATTTTCATGTTAAGACCAAGAGTCAACATACCTGTAGCCTTGATGACCTCATAGTCACAGTGCGTGCTTTAGATTTTTTACTTGTTAACTACTTCTGAGCCAAAGCCTAAATCCACAATGCAATGAGCCTAACAAAGTCAGGGATTTATTTTAAATTCAAAGTGGGTTTTCCAGCTAACATGAGCCAGAAACCTTAATTTATCATGGAGACATGTGGAATAGTCATAATAGCAATTGTTCAACATTCAGATCACTGACAGTAAGGGATAAAGGAAATTCATGAACAAAGCAGAAAGGACACTTTAATTTGAAAAATCATTTCATCCACAAATTCATACATCTTGTATCCACACTACATCTATTGCTGCAGTGGATTTTATGAAGTGTCTCAAAGCAACTTGGAGATGGCCCTTGTGTCACAGGGAGTGCCAGATGAGACTAAGAGAACTGAAATTATGGACAGTCACTTTGCAGATAGAGAAACACACCTTCCCCGCTTTCTCTCCAAGCCTGACACTCATGCTCCACTGAAATTTGTGGCTGTGCAGCTGTAGGAGTTTACTGCATTCCACAGTTCAAATGTTTGCATGGAAAGAAAAGCAAAATATTTAACTAAACTTGTTTAAAAGAGCAGCAGATCTCTAGGATGCTATCAAATATACGGTGTGTCAAACATGCAGTATTTAATACAGTCCAACCTCTGAGTACTCCACCCTAAAACAAGTGATGGAATAAAAATGAAGTCCACATCAGCCTTCACAGTGGGGATGTATTAAAACAAACAGAAAAGTTTGTTTCACAAACTTTAGAGAGCAATTATGCCAGCTCCTATGTTATATCTAATAAAACCATAGCAAAATAAGAAGGTGAAGGTGTTGGATCCCTTTGTGAAGAACCACCATTCCCTCAGTGCAGAATTCAGCCAATACATTACCTTTGAATATATATGTTGAACACTTCCAGAAGCAAAGCTTAATTAGAAATATAAACAGATCAACATTTTTCACCTTCATCACTCAATTCCTAATTAATCAAGGCCTGAAGGCGGGGCCGTCCCATCAGAATGGTGAACCAAGAGCCCAACCTGCTGGAAACATCTGAGAAGCGCACATGAGCTCCATGCCTTTGAGAGATCCTGCTTCAAAATTACAGCAACACTCCACACTTGACATAAATAAACTCTTAGGGAAATAAATTTCAGCACTAGCTGGCTCCAATGACTATGTTTGAACATGGGGTAAATTGCCATTCAGACTGGTTTCACTGTATCTTTATTTATACTCTCCAGATCCAAATGCTATATGGCTCACAAGAAATACTTCTATAGGCTGTTCAAATCTTTGGCTTGTCTCCAAGAGTTCTGCTGGTTTAGATTCTACACACCCAGGAACTATTCACGCCTCAGACATTTATATTAGCACTGTAAATATTCTGTACTGGGCACTTCACAGAAAACTATTTCAGAGTTTCATAGCCAAAAAAGACATCTCTGCTGCTCTCTTTTCCACATTACTTTATATTTTATGAATGACAATAAGGACATAAAGTAATGTCTCCACATAAATATTCAGTAATGGAGTTTTGACCAGCTGAACTGAGACACAGCGGGTTTATTCCTTAATCGGAGCCCCGTAATGATGGCAACCTTTAATCTTGGGAGAGGGGTCACTAAAACACAAATGCCCCACTAAGACAACAAAGCCTTTCAACTGACTTCAATAAGGATTTAGAGATGGGGACAACTGATTTAAGGGATACTATTATCCACACTGGTATCAGATGTTGGTGGGAGGTAGGGGAGTTGTATGGGCTTTTTGTTTCATGGTATGGAGAAAGATAAATGAAAAGTCACACTGAAGCTTTTTGCAGAACCTCTCAAGTTTAAAACACTCCAAGTTTTCTTTAAAAAAAGAATGTGACACGTCAGCACCTAAATAAAGGCAAGATCAACCCAATCTGTACACAGAACTTGAAATCCAGAATATTTCATGTGTACTTTCTGACCATAGATTCTAAAGATATTTCAAACATTGTAAAGATAAAGGTTTTCCCTACATTTAGCAAAACATTTATGGGACATGGGATGGGACTCTGGACGTGGAATTCTTTTTCACATAATCTGAGGTTATGTAGAGAGGATGACTCCCATGATACAACTTGTGCTCTGTCACAGGAATCATGTGGTTATCCTTCTTGGGTAGGAAATATAATATAACATGAACAGCAAAAGATGACACAACAAGCACTTTGCTGATAAACCCTGTGAGGGATTGTAACCTCCACTATACAAGGTGGATGGAACTTCATATTGTTAATGCAAATTAATTCAATTTCTGAAAATTAAACTATTTTTTTTTAATCTTGAAAATTCTTCTCACAGAATCCTCTATAAGGAACTGGACACTGACTCTATGGGTCCAGGATGAAAAAGAGTTGAAATCTATGGTTCTAGGACCCTATTTTGTCCTCATTTAGCCAGCAACAGTTTTCAGCTATACAAGCATGATAAAGAAAAATTAGTTCTATCTACCAAACATGTAGATCAGAATTAGAGGCCATTATCAGATACTCTCTTGTTTTTGCTTTTTTTTAATTTATAGAACATCTCATTTACTTTATTCATAGTTCATTCATGATCTTAAAAAGCAGTATCACAGTCTTGCTACTTATTGTCCAGGTCAAAAACATTCTGTAAAAGAAATTAATTTCATAGACAAATTCTATGTCTACTTAAAATATTTCCTATCATTTGTTGTATCAGTCGAAACTAATTGATATTTGTCTAGACTCAAAATGAAGACTTCTTTTTCTTACATAGATGACTCCTCTTCAAGCACTTAAATCATCATTAAAAGGTTTTAAAATTACAATAACAGTGTCGCATTATTTTTCTATGTATTATAGCCACTAAAGATCATAATCATTCTTCTCATGAAATAATATTTTGAATGTGTTATACAAATATACAAGTTCTACATATAAAAACATGTTAATTAAAGTATTTATTTTCTATTCCCTTCTTGCCACCTCTTTCCCCCTGCTTCTCTCTTTAAGACATTTGTGAAACTGTCAGTATGTTTCTATCAAACTGTATTTGTCAATGTTTATGTTCTTGCAGTGACTTGGAGCCCAACTTGAGAGAGAATTGATTTGCTTTTGAATTACGTCTGGTTTATGACAGCCAGAAAGAGGATCTGCACTATTTGGTGTCATAGAGGTGTGGGTTATCCAGCCCATGGCACAGTGCTCTAGGAAAAGTGTGGGATTCACACTCCTTCCCAAAACTGAAATTACAGGAAACTCAGGCCCTGCTGATACTTTCTTAATTGTTATGTTTTAAATCTTAACCAGAGTTCGATTTAGAAGAATAATTATATAGTCTCTTCTATCTTTGCTATGTTAAACACTCTACCTGGGGAATATTTGTTCCATGAAGCAAGCTTATTTCCTAGACACTGTGGTTCAGAGAAGAATGTCTTAAACAGAAAGAATGCTGTATGAGACACATAAATTAGCAGAAGAATCTGAATACCACATGATCCAAAATGGTTTCCTCTATTAAGCAAATTATCAATTTAGCTGAATATGAAAAATAAGGAAAAGAGAGAAAAAAGGGAAATATTCTGATGAATTATTATTTTTCAAAACAAAACAAAGAAGGCTAGATCCTATAGGTAAGGTAAAAAAAATTATATTAAGTTTAAAACCTGCAAAATCAGAGTTGAAGGAACTTTTTAAGGAATTTTTCAAGGAATTTTTCCCCAACTTCATCTTAGTTACATACTTACTAGGAAGTTTTCCTATCTAGATGAAACTTCTCATTTTCAGGAATACAAACATGAGTCTTCATGTTCTAGTACAAATAAGCCATTTCTAAATACCTTTTGATGTAGTTTGTGATTTTGTTTGATCTTTCCCAAAGTGAGTATTATCCAATATTGAACTGCTTTTCTGATAGAAGTTACTGTCTAAAATGAAATGCTTTCTGGTTAGTTTCACAAATTCAATGAGAAGATGTATTGGGTTAACTGCAGTGAATGTTTATTACAGTTAGTCAGCAACTTATTTCTTTGGATTACTTTATAGAAGAGCAACTCTGTAATCTTTGTGAATGTCACAAAGATAAATAAACATACTTATAAGTTTCTGATGCAAGACAGGAATGCTGAACATTTAGAAAGTAAAATCTGCAATGGAAATGTTCCTGTAATATACATGGCCTCAAGTAGACTTAAAAAAAATTAGCCAAATTAACTTTTCTGCCTTAACTGGGTTTGTTTGTTTGTTTGTTTTGTGGTTGGGTTTTCTTAATCTTGCAGTGCCTCTATAGTTCTAGCAAATTAAGCTTCTGAGGCAGATGGATGGATGGATGGATGGATGGATGGATGGATGGATGGATGGATAAAATATGTTCACAAATCATGATCAGATTTCATGTACAATTTTTCCAGGAAAACTTATTTCTCTCAGTAAGCTCTGAACAACCAACTTAGTGATACATTATTGGAACACACAATGACATACATCCTCTATCACTTCCAGAAACCTCTCTGACAAAGCCTAGTGTATTTTTACCTCGTGTTACCACCACTAAACATCTTGATTAAATTAAACATTAAATACAACACACGTGTCCTTAATCTACATACTCTAGTTCTGAGTCTTGGTTCCACAAACCACCTTCCTCCTGAGATGTATCCACTTAGGTCATGACTAGATAGAGATTAAGTGGGGATTATTCTGAGGTTAATTCATTCAGTAGAAACCTCCAGATATTCAGCTTTATGATTCTGGCATGCCAAAGTTTTCTTTTCTTTTGTAAGTGGTTTAATAGACCAGAGCCAGAAGTTTTCATGGCTCCATTTGAACTGTTCAAAGTCACAAACTGAAATTTGTAAGCAGAATGCATCCTAGAAAATTGTCATGAAGGAAACTGGTTTCATGTCATCCAAAGATCCATGGACAAGAGAATGGGAGATTTTAAAAAAATACAGCAGAAAGAATTTCTTTCCTCCTATTGTATCAGAGTAGTTTATTCTCATTAGGCTGCCTCTGGCTGCTGATTCTGCCTGCCAATATATAGCTGGTTTACCCTATTTTCCTTTTTAACCAAGTTTCATCCTTCTAGTCTGGTTTTCATTTACCCTATTAACAGGAACAGGAAGAGAAAACCAAGGGAAAATCAAGCCCTAAATAAGTATATCTATTCATTGGTTCAGAAAATAAACCAGACCAAATTCCACATACAAAGTCATAACATTTCACTATTCCACTACCTCAAAATACAAATTACAAATGAGACAAAATGGCAAATATAAGACACTGAAGTTCAATATATTTATTAGCCTTGGGAAAGTAAAGTTGGCTAAGAGTAGTGTCTTTTAGAAAATCTTATTTTTGGAAAATATAGTGTAATTTCCATTTTAAACCGTTACCTGATCCTGAACTGGACATCTAAGACTAGAGGAATATGTACTCCTACAACTTTAATTAGAGAATCAGAAAAAGTAATGAGAAATAATTTTTCCTACTGCAGGGAAGTAACTTTCCTACTGCTAAGTTACCCTTTACACAGGTCAAGTTAAGTATGCAATCAGGTTTTTTCAGAATATGAGAGAGGCTGAATAATTTCATTTTAAGGATATAAACAGCATTATAATTTATTAAACATTTCTTAAAAGCTCAAATTTCAATGCTCCTGTGGCAGGCATTTGAAGGCTTGGTGTTGGAGCAGATGGAATGCTTTATAGCAGGACTTTAATCCTCAATCCAAAAGGCATTGCTTTTGCTTCTGGTCAAAGGTGAATTTATTCCCTCTGCTAGCTCTGTCCTGGGGCTCTCCCTAGGCAAGGCCTGTCAATGTTCCATGCTTCTGCCAAATTACCTGATGATTTTGTCATGTGGGTTCATATTCCCCAGTGATTCAGTTTTAATCAAATGCATAAAAGTGAAGCATTGTTGAGCAGCGTGGTAACAAAACCAAGTTCTTTAGAGAGATATGGAAGAAGTACAGCTGGCTTTTAAAACTTGTGCATGTGCAAATTTAAAAACCCTTCCGCACCTCAGAAAGGCTCTGCAAAGCAGTTACTACAGACAGCAACTCACATTTATAAGTAACTTTATAAATCTGCAATGTTTCTCGCCGTAATAATAGAGAATACCATTCACATTGGAATTTAACCTGTGGAGCAAGGGATTGAGTTCCATATGGGTGAATTTTAGGGCTGCTATTTAATACATACTCCAACAACATCCAACCAGCTCTGCATAATTGCACAGCAGCTTGAATAATAACCTATCCAAGTGCTGGGATAAGGTTTTAAAAGCCAGTGGCAGCAGCAGCAAGAGATGGCTCCAAGCACAGAAGTGAGCTTCTGCTGAGGGATACAGATCATGCAGGTTTTGCAACAATCTAATATTATACAGCAATGAAGCTGTTGAAACTGGCCATCTCACTGAATACATGTAAATATTAATTTTGTGCTGCACTATAGCAGTGCCTGCTATGGTTGTGTAGGAGCAATGTCTAATCCTTCACAGAGAATCATAAATGAGACAAAAACTAAGCTAAAATAAAATAAAATAAAGAGGATACAAAAATTCAAAGGCCATTTCTAGGTTAGCAGATGGTTTATAGATGAATAGTGGCAACCCTGTGGAGAGAAACAGTTGATGCTGACAACACGTGTCCATAATGTACACCTTTCAAGGCTTTTTATTTCAGATTAACTCTAGTCTGGCTCTCTGGACTGAATGCCCATTTGCAGCTGGAGTGCATTAGTTACACTCCTGGAGTGTGCTAAATCTTCCAAATCTGAACCCTAGTTTCATCTGAAAGGAATCAAGTTGAGGCACTGCAAAAGCTCCCCATGACATGAACCAAAGCTCAATAAGAAAGAAAGGAAAATATGCACTTGAAAAGCAAGCTCTTGATTCAAGCTAGCACACTAACAAAGATGTGCCCTGAAAATACATATGCATATCTCAGCCCACACACATGTGCATATAAATATATATGTATTGCCAGCTTAATAAGAAAACAAAACAAAAAAAAAAACCAAAAACAAACCCAAACCATTTCTAGCATAAATTAGTGGATAGCATTTATCTGTTTTCCTTATGAGTAAATTTTCTTTACTAAAGAGCAGCATAGCTCTATCAGAATTAATTTGCCCAGAATTTTTTTTAAACTTCAGTCTAATTAAATTTTCAAATCTTTTAATTAACCTTATCACACAATTTTTCCCTCCATTAAAATTTGATCTCAGAACAGCAAATCCAGTAGTTTGAAACTAGTTAAAATGTTCATTAGCATGAAATTTTGAATACTGAATTTGATGTTGCACATACTTGTAACACAAATGCTGCATGATAAACAAGTTGGTGTTCTGTAATATCACTCAGCTTATCAGGGAAACTATCTGTGTACATTTACCTTACAGTCTTGCCAAGTACACCAGTTGAGTTGCACTGGCAATAACTTTCTCTTGGTAAATAACAAGTGGTTTTTATTTCTAGGCAACAATAGGAAAAATAGCTTTGAGTCTGATTCTACAGCAATAAATTGAAAGATGAACATATGAAAATACTCATTTAAGAATAAGAAGGCGTAGACCCACAAAACATTCAAGTACTACTGGAAAGACAAACACAACTTCTTATTTATAAGGCTAATGTAAGAAGGGCTGGGGTATTTAGTTCAGTCACACTCACAGTGCAGCAGAGTTAGAAGACAGAATTTAGGGATGTAAAGTGTTTAGTGTTCAAGATTTCCGTGTTGGTTTAGAAGACCCTTTACTCAGTTACAACCAGCAAATATTTGGATTTTATTTAAACTTGGCTGCATTATCATTTCCCAACAGTTTCCAATAAGCATCTAGAGCACATAGTAACTGAAAAATGTTCTCTTTTTAAGCCATGCTATGTTGCTCAGAGTTTTGCATTGCACAGCTTGGGAATACATCTCCTTAGTGCATCCTGAACAGAACATGCTCAGAACAACAGGACTGAAAAAAATGAGAAAAAAATGAGAAAACTGAAAAAAAGAACAGTGCAATTGCACTGGGCTACAGGAAGACGCCTTCCTCTGAATATCACCACTTCCTATGGAAAGCAGCTCTTTTTATCCCTAAGCTGGCTGATGCAGAGCAGGACCATGTCTTATTAGAATGTCTTCATCAAGTAAGTATCCCAGAAAAATCAGGACCTGGCCATAAATTCTCTGCTACTCTACTACTTTAAATTAGCTTGTGTTTCTGCCTGTATGTACAGGCTGTGTACTCCACAATAGATTTATGTATGATCCCATTTATATTGGGATGAATATTTTATAAAACTGGATGCTCTGGTGTTTCAGATGCTCAGAATCATTTGATGTTTACAGCAGCCAGTGACATGTGGGATAATATGGTGAGTGGGTGAGCATCAGCTTTGAAAGGCTCCTGTCCACAGGACAAGTCCACAAGTGTCTTCAGCTGACAGCATTGTTGGGAATGAAGGCAGTTTCATTTAATATAGAAATGGTTATTTCTTCCATGTTTTCCATGAAGTTCTGAAGGAAGAATTGTAGTGAAAAGGCATTTTTTAATGTATACCAAAGAAGCAGAGCAATGACAAAAGCTAACATTTAAAATGCAGAACAGCCAGCGCTGTGTGACACAGTGTGAGATGTACCTCAAAGTCTTAGGGCTGACTAATTGAATTGCCATTGATAAGATGTCACTTGAAGAGACATCTCTGCAGTGAAACATGGCTTTGCTGTAAATGACCTGTCATTAGAGCCATGGGCAATGTCCGTGCCCAGACTGAGAAATATTGTAGCTCCCAGCAATGTGCTCAGTAGGAATTAAAACAGCAAGGATGCTAAGAAGTCAGTGTACACCAACCACCAGAGAATTATGCCTCAGGTGCTATGTTAATTTACTTGTTGGCATACATTAATTGAAACCAATCAATAAGGCTGGTGGGACAACAGAGGCAATGCAAAAGCAGTAATCGATTGCCACACTTACTCATTTTAAACTTGGAAAACAGGAATAATTTGGTCTTAGATTTTTCATTTCTGTCAATACAGATAATGAGATTACTTATTTATTTTCTATTCTTTCAGCACTAATTATAATAACTATGATGTCTTTCAACAGCCCTCATGCAAACACCAGTATTCTGATTAGCAGCTGTTAACTTACATATAATGGGGGTGACTTCTTCCAACTGAAAAGTTAGAAATTAGATGGTTTTGCTATTACAAAGTGTTAATCATCTTGTCACAGTGAAAGCCATTGCATATTTTAATAGTTATAAACTTGAATTCAATTTGATTTTTCCATTTATGGCACAGTAAGTTTTAAAATTTTTCATTCCCAAAGATAAATATATTCAAAGTAATTGCATAAGAAGAACAGAAAAAGCTGTGCTTCTGATTTTTTTTTGTGTTCAATTTCCTGTAATATATTCATTCTATATGCCCAGTGTTGACTGATATAACTTATTATGTAATTTTTAATGTAAGTTATTTTAATGAAGGTTGCTGTGGCTTTTCCTTTTTTTTCTTTTTGCTGTTGTTTTATTTTCTGTAATATTTCTATGAGCTCCAGCAGCCAGTTCTCAAGACCACACTGCCTAAAAAACAAAATAAATAGAACCATTGCTTCCTGTGTTGCATTTATCATCCTCTTTTCACAAAAACTGTTCATCCTTACTGATCATCTGTTTCCAGAGAGATCAATGGAAATCAGCACACTGTTATTCATAACTGTTTTGCACAAGGAATGGGAATTTATATTGTGGTAAATGTGATGCCAGACACTGTCATTGTGTCTTTAGTGGCACTGAGCTTTCTCAAAATTTGTCCATAAATTATCTAAACCTAAACACTTAGCCTCTTTTAAACCTGTAACAGCATTGTTTTCCTTCTGATCATGCTCCAAGGCATTAACTCCACATGATAGTGCCCAATTCAACCTCCAGACAAAGAGTGGATCTGCAGCTGTTGTCCTTGTGTTCACTGAGGCCATGGATGCACAGATGTGGATCAGGTCTGATGATGGCAAGCTGATTCATTAAACATTGTTTGCCATGGTTTTGGAGGGGTGCAGGCAAAACATGAAAGATGCTAAAAAACATTTAATAAAAAAAAGGCAATCCATGCTGATGGGTGGGCAGGATGCTCGTTCAGGTGTTGCCCACTGCTGGCAGATTTTTCCCACATTGACATGTGTACCTTTAGTGAACTGACCCATCCAGCTGCAAGATCCATACTTATGCATTTTTCTCCAAACTCTTGCTTAATTTGGTTCTAAAACATCAGTTCTACAGGATTATTTTCTAGTGTAGTCTAATTACTCCTTATTCTTGGAGGAAAAGTAAAACCACCAGAACAAAATAGTAGGAAAAAACCACCCACAACTTCTAACTTTTTGTTAGACTGAAATTACCATAAACCTGCAGATGTTACTTTTATCAGAGACTGGGAATATTGGTGAGTATTAGAAGTGTAGACAGCAAGGGTGATGTTCCTGCTAGACAAGCCTGAAAGCAAAATAGTAATTAACATCCAACTGGAAAACCAATTTTCTGTGAACTCAGCTAAGTTTACTGCAGGCCTTTAAAATTACCTCTGGACTACTAATGTGGCAGAGATTTGTGAAACACTGAGAACCAGCATCAAACTCAGGCCCTTTTCCACCACAGTGCTGTACAACAGTGGGGAGCTATGGATTATACATTTTTCAACAGTTCTCCAGCCAAAGGTTAATTCAATTCCCAGAAAGGAGAAAGCCCTGTCTGCCAATTAGTGTGTAATGTGTGAGACTGCAACCAAGTACTGAATCCCAGGTTGCTGCTCCAGGAATTCAAAGTTAGGCTGAAGCTCATTTTCCCTCTCATATTCTCTAAATCTTATTCACGATTAACAATTTCTATAGTTTGAAACAGCTTTTTATTTTGAAGCTTGAAAGCAAGAATACTGAAATCTCCTGACAAAAAGTTAGAATTTAAATATACAGACTATAATTATAGAAGTGGAAGTAGATACCTCCATCTCAAACTTTATCTTCTTTTTTTAAACACTGTTAACACAAAAATGTTTTATAGCAGGAAAAGAAATAGGGTGTTAGACTTCTTAAAATTTTTGGTGTTTACTTGCAGCTAAAGTGTAGGATTCAGAGACAGTTATTAAATAAGTCTATTGAGGTAAAAAAAATACCTTTATGTAATTTAAGACTACTCATTTAAGATGCTAACAATGTATGATAAAAGCTAAAGACATACTAATTCTCCTTTCTTGCTGTGGTAAAGGATAATACTTTGCATTTTATACAGTCCCATATAGCTGGTCAAATCCAGACCTGAAATTATGCAATATAATTTATTCTATTTGAAGGGAGAGATTTAATAACTGAATTTGTGAGGGACAACAGCCAACCTATGGATTTGTTTCCTGTTAGCAGGAATCTAGGAGAAGTTCTCACATTTTCAGGAACTACTACTGATGGCAACTGCAACCTATTTTCTCTCTGTTTTTCACCTTCTTTCCTTCTTCTTTGCAAGTTGTGTCGTTCAGCTTGTGAGAAAATGCCATGGGCTGTCCCTGCAATGAGCAGCCTGTGCTGGGAAGGGTCCCTTCCTAAAAATTCAGGTCCTGAATGCCTTCTCCACCCACCTTTATTGCAGAACTGCTGGTGACAATTCATCCACCTTCCTTCCAGCCACAGTGGAAAATTGAGCACATGAGCGAGCCAGCTCCACATTCCCATTTCCCACCAGCACAGGCCCAAGTCATGCAGAGGGACAGAACAGGAGAGGATCTGGGGCTGGTGGGAGCAGCTTGGTTCCCCTCAGCCAGCCCAGCAGTGCACACTGCTCAGTCACCAAGTGAGACTACAGAACAGATCAATACTGAGGTCATGGGCACCTCAATTTGGGTCTCTTCTCCTCTGCTGTTTTAGGAACTTAGATATCTTTGAGACCTCAGCCTCGGAAGCGAGTTGAACAGCAGATTCCAAGATTAGCTCTGAGCACAGAGTGACACACAGTGTCATTGTCATTGCTCATGTTTTGTCTCGTATGAAGCACGTGGGAAGAGGACAACGTAAAATCATCCCAATTTCAGGTACTAGATCCCAACTGTGTTGGCCAACAGCACTGGGATACCCAGCCTGACAACCAGTGTGAATGAGTCCCCTCCTTTCAGAAAAGTTTTGTCTTAAAGTCTATGGCTTTATCAAACATGTTTTAAATAGAATAATTTTGCAAAGAAGCCAGCAGAATGTCTGAGCTGTTAAGTGTCCCAAGATAAACATCAATGAAAGAACCAATTTCTTATCAAAAGGAGGCAAAATGAACAAACAATGGAAAAAGTAATAATAATAATAATAATAATAATAATAATAATAATAATAATAATTTTAAAGGCTTACTGCAGCAGCACTTGTCAAAGTTAGGCTTGCTAAAAAAATCCCAGAAAAAAAAAGCTAAAATACAACAAACCACTAGCAGCTTTGTAAAGAGAAGACAAAGGCCAGAGTTTATCCGGAGCTGTATTTTTTTCTTTATTTTTTAACACACAATAATTCACTGAGATAGAAATAATTCACTTGAGATAGAAAAGTATCCTATAAGCAACTACAGTACACTGTAAGGACATCTAATGTTTGATTATCCTCAACCCAGTGTCTCAAATCTATGTTCAAAGATCCACTTTTAAAGCATTGTATAAATGGCTTCTCAATTTAATTAAAGGCTTATAAGCTTTATTGAATGAACTCTTCAGCGTGCTCTGCTCACCAGCTTATGACTACAGAGACATTATTTAGAGAACATTAACCTCAATCTTTCATTTGAATCAAAACTTATAATTTTAAACTTTTAAAGGCAACTTATCTTGCACATAAAATTACAAACAAAAAGTGAATTTCAAACATGATGTAAAATAACTGCCTATCAATCTTCCCTACCAGACCTTCCAGGCTCATACTATCTTAGCCTGCAGATCCAATTATCCTCCAACATTTGCTGCTCAACCATGCTGAGATTATTCACCAGCCCTCCAGTTAGACTGTAATAAGAGGTCTGTGGGTGCATTTACACTCAGAGAAATAAGGTATAAGTGCTGGAATTGCCATCACATCACATCTTTTTGAGTTACATGCACAGCCATAAACTGTACAGTAATGAATCAGACTATTTCCAGCTGCTTTATCCATTCATTTGAATGAGATTTGGACTTGCTAATTCCAAAAAAAAAAAAAAAAATCTAGGTGCAGCATGCCTTTAAGATGATGCATCCCTTGACCTAAATGCCTTACAAACAAAGTGCTAATATCCCATGGAAGATATTTCCTCCTGTGCCCTGACAGCCAAAGCTCCAACATGGATATGTGATTATCCTCTGTAAAGGCAATCTCAGCCCCTTACTATTTTATTCTTTTTTTAAGCTTTACGTCTTAAGAAAGTAATCATACACACTGAAACTACATTGACCTCAAAGATTATGCTCTGCACAAAATTTGGCAGACTTTCTGCTGCTCAGCAAAAACTATAACAGCAGATTAATGATAAAGTGGTTTCTGATACTCCAGTCTTCATAATGTTTCCTCACTGCAGTAGTTGTACATCGTGGCAAAACAAAAGCCCTCTGCCACAGGACATCAGTGCACATTGCCAAAAATGTCAGCAGCACAGTTTCCATCCCAAAGCTGCAGCCCCTTGAGCTGCAGGAGCCATCTCATTAGCTGACAGCTGCAATGAGCTGTTCTTTCCCTGTGTGGAGAAGCCACTGGTGGGAGGTACAATTCACACAGGCAGCCTCCATAAATCATACACCACTTTAAGAAAAATAGACTTAAGGAAACATTCACAATGCAATGTGCAGTACCTTTCCTATTTATTGTCCTTATGTTCTCAGTGCATTCATTTCTTAACATTCTGTATTTCAAAAGCTCTCAACAGACTATTAAGTCATGGACAAAGTTCAGGAAAATTCAAATATTTTGCTCCCATTTCTACAATATTTGATGATCTAGAGAATCTAGAGCCTTGGTGTTTCTTTATGACCTATTTCTAGTCAGTGTGCTCCTACTGACTCAGGGAAAACAGAATTAGGTCCTTTAGTAACAGGTTGAAACCCTGATGCTGGTGTTTATTTATTGTGTTGCTAAAATGTAAGGAAGCAAGAAATTGTAACTTGAAAAGTAATCAGCTGAAAAAAATGGAAATGTAGTCAACTGAAAAAAACAACACTTCAAAACTATAAGGTATTAATTAAACACAGCATCTCATTGAATAATTAACATACATAGACACTTTCAAGTCTTTAATGCTGGGATAACCTTTAGCCTCTTAAATGTCTAAGGAAAGTTGTAGATGGATATGAGTCATGAAGAGAGTGGAAGAGGCTTTGGGGCCACAAAGGACATTTGCCAGCTACTGCTGAGCCAGGCAAGTAATAGGTCCTCACATCTACCTCTTCAGATGATTTCTCTGTTATTCAAACAATTTTCATGGAAACCACTGAAGATTGCTGGCAGGTAATACTGCAGCTGAACACCCAGCTTTGTTTTGTTTCTTTAAATCCATGTTACATTCCCTATTTGAACCCAAATCAAGTGTGTAATCTCCATTCGCACAGCAAATCCCCTCTATTCTTCACCAGTAGCTTATTGTTAAAGAAACAGAAATGCTACATTTGAACAAAAATAACATTAATAGAAAAGTGGGCTGTGTAATAATTTTATATTGCATTTACTGCCCCTTTTATTCTTTTTTAATCACACAACAAGCAATACAAGCAATTACACAGCTTGTAGTTTTGTTTTGGGGGATTGTTTGTTTTCCTTTTGTTTGCTTCAATTTTTGTTTGTTTTCCCTTTGTTTGTTTCAAATTTTTATTTGTTTTTCTTTTGTTTGTTTCATTGCTTTTTGTTTAGTTTTCGGTTTTGTTTGTTTGGTCACTTGGTTGATTTTGGTTTGTTTGTTTGTTTTTTTTATTTGGAAGCATACTGAAAAGGATCGATAGGGGCATTTTATTTCCGAACTACAATCATTCCACTTTAAATTATTAGTACCAAGCAATGAAAAAAAAAACTACTGCATTTGAAGCAGATTCTTGGAGAGGGGTGTCACATCTGTGTGACAGACACATAATTAAATTACCTGTCCCATCCCCTGGTGCTCCCCAGCACCAAGGAAAAGCAGCAAAGCAGGGCACAACAGGCACCTTCCTCCTGCACCCCAGCATGGCTCTAAGCAGCAGCTGCTCCAGGTGAGGCAGCATTTCAGTTCTCTCAGCTGCCTGTGGAAGCAGTTCTTACCCATTCCGTTTTCTGAGCCAGTTTAGGAAGTCATAAAGAAGAAAAATGCACTGTCAAGGTTATGTATTTCCATTCTTTTTTTTCCAGAATCACTGATGAGAAGAGAATCTGTTCCACTAGAGGGAGGAGCAGGCTCAGGAACTGAATTTCCAACTAATATTCCAGTGCCACCTACAATAAGAGATTCACGCCTACGTGAAGAATGGTCTGTGGTCAGAAAGTGTTGAAAAGGCACAATTGGAATAGCAAGTTTTGTAACAAGAAAACTAAAATAAAAAAGAAAGAAGAAGAATCTCGCTTGAGATATACTTGGATTTCTTGTTTTATCCCTGTTTATCTTGAGAAGGAGATGTGGTTTTAGTCATAAATAATTCCTTTCATAATATATATAAATTTATAGACTGTGCTTTTCTTTGACATAAAGCTACCTGGAGCAGAGAAGCAATTTATAATTTCTCTCCTTTCCAAGGGCTTCATGTAGATGTCTATTTTCATGTATTCTGTCACATTGCTTCTTTTTACTAAGATTTGGTAGCAAGGTATTATCTTCATCTGAAAACTGGTATATTTAAGAACTTATAGATTACTCTCAAGCATGAAGATATTAATACTTGTAATTCTGGTGCTTTTTCCCCTGAAATGTAGTTGAGATAGAACAGCCCTAGACATTTCAAAAGTTCCATTTTTTCTGCAAAGAAAACTCGAAAAATGCAAAGCCTCCATGTCAGAGCTTCTATCTGTTCACCTGCATGTAACAATATGGCAAGTCACTGTCATGGAAAGATTAAAGTCACTCCCTACAGAAGCTATTTTCAGTGACTTTGGCTGGGACAAAGTCCTGTGACACTCGAGTGCAGCCCAAGGAGACAAAGGAGCAGCTGTGTCTCATGCAGACAAGCAGGGCTGCAAGGAGACAAGGCTGCAGCCCAACCTGTCCATCCTACCTGCCAGAGATAGCTGTGCCAGGACAGGAGGAGACTCATGGAAGAGGTGGAACCTGCCACACGTTCCTCTCCTGCTGCTCCTCCCACTCTGAAACAGAGTGATGCTCAGGTTCTCCTGCAGGGCACTGTGTGATGCCATCCATGCAGAATACACGATGCTAAGCAGGTTTCTGTCCTCTTAGTGGAAGTGGTTAGTGGTTTCTGTCTTCTTCTGGGTGGGTTTGACTAGCAGCTATCATGTTTGACTGTCTCAATGATGACTGAGAGACAGATTCAAACAAACAACCAACCAAACCCCCTCTGTGTTGTGCAATCAATCTAGACATTTACTCCAACCTGGAGGAGTGCTCTATCCAGAGAGGATAATGAGAATTCAAGAACTTAAATGAGTTCTTAAGTCCCCAGGGAATAGGTTTTACAGTGCTGTAGCACACACCTCTAGAAGATCTTGTGTCTTGCAGAGGTTTCACTGCATTTTACATTCCATCAGGCCAGAAAGAGGCATTATCTGCAGAGCTTGAAAAATTCTGTTTATGCTGAACCAAAAACATTAAAATCCCTGGATATTAAGACAGAAGCCTTGAACTTGAGGGGATGCAAAGAGTAGGGTCAATATGCTTCTGGCAGCCCCAGCAGGAAATGTGCTGTATGATTTTATATTGCCTAGTGTTTTCTAAATATTTAGTCTCTCATGCTTCTCATTACTGTAGCTCAGCCAATGAATCAATGAAATCTGAGTAACTGAGGTCAGCTGAAATTTTCCTGCCTTCCCAGAGATGTGTGGTTTGAGCCATTCTCCCAAGCAACATGTTATATTATAGTCAGAATAAAACCAGAACGAGCTTTAGAATCACCCATGATCATCTCAGCAGAAAAGGGCAGAACTGTCTTGTACTAAACTGCAAGAAATATCTAGTGGTTGTCTTATTATAGGTTACTCCTGACAGCAGGATAAGAAGATGTGTGTAGCCTGAGATTAGAAATGCATTGCAGAGTCATGCAGAGGTCAGTGAGGAGAAATTTGCATTATTTTTCTATTCACAAAGTATATAGATTTCCCTTCTGACTGTCTCAATCTGTGATGATAAGCAGATGAGCAGAAGAGCTGTAGGAATCACACTTGGCTCCTGCTGCCAGACAGAAACATTCAGAATAACTCCTTCCTCCTCTGGATCAGTGCAAGGTCATGGCCACTGCCTCCTTTGATCTCTGCTAAACAGAACAGAACTTGTGTCTCATTAGCCAGGCTTGGCTGATGCTGGGCACAGAGGGCACTTCAGCAACAGCAGATTATGAACTCTGCAGCCCTGCAAAAAGAATCACAATAAAATTGATGTATTTTGCTTTGCAGTATTCCGCATGCCTTGGCATGGATCAAGATCAGTTTCACCTGATTTCATCTATTTAAGTGCTGCCTATTGCTGGGGGTTGCATAAAGTGGAATTGTTTTATTGGCACCAATCAATGGGAAAAGGTACAATAGAATTATTGTACTTGCACTTAAAGTGATTTATCAAGTAAAGCAAACTCATACCTATTAAGAAATGTCTTAAAATAAGCAAAGAGGGTGACCATCAGAAAAAAAAACCAGGGAGCCACTTTGAGCCTATAGGCATTTCTTTTCCTTACATACAAATAAATATCTGTGACCTCAGATAATAAATTAGAGATTTAGCCTAATGACAGTAGAAATCTATTCCAGCAGACTTGGGATAACCTTTCCTGAAAAATAGGCTGCAATATTTAAATAAACACTATTCAGAGTATGTGGTTTTTATAGAAATATAGTTGTGAGCTGCATTGCTAGTGTGAATGGGATATTGCATATTTGCACATTGGCTCTATCATACATGACATTAAAGGAATGATATTGAGAGCGGATAATGAAATCATTCAGATCACCTACTTCAAATTCCTCCTAGTAGAGATTGTAAGAGACTTATTTCTTATTTAAAGAAAAAAAAGGTCAGTCACAGTGAGGAGGGTTGGTCGTATTAGGTCTGTAGTGTGAGAAACAAAAAAAAAAAAGAAGAAAAAGAAACTTGCAATTGCAATTGACATGCCAATAAAACCAAAAACACTTAAATTACACAAACTAGTGATAGACACACAACACCCCTCTGCAATCAAGTTTGAGTATGGCAAGACATGAAAATTCCCTTCCTTCTCTCAGCCATTGATGCTTATTACATTTTAATATCGGTTATGGGAACATTTAAGATGAAAAGACCTCACTATCTCAAAACATGTCCAAGAGCTAACTTTGTATCTTATACATTACATGTACATTTCAAGATTGAAAGCTTTGTACTTCTCAAGTTGAACTGTTATGAACAGAGCTCTGTGCATTTGATTAAAGTATGGTTTTAATCTTTTGCAGCTGAGATAATGCTTCAAGATAGAGAGATACCTCTTATCCTGCACATTGCTGAGGAGCTGGAAAATTAAAATTATTGTTTGGACACAAATGATGTAATAATCTTCATTTCAGCTTGGTTGTAAAATTACAGAAAATGTACACTTTTCCCATTAGAAGAGAAGTGCTTCTTGGTTTTGTTTGCCATCTAGTAATTTTCATTATTTATTTGGTGGTACTCTCCTTACTGTGGCAGTTTCCTGATATGAGGTTCACTAACAACACACAGGCTCTGGGTCACTCCAGAATACACTTCAGCACCCAGAGATAAATTTAACTCACAGTGTCAAATCCCCGTGCAAGATGAAGAATATTTGGACCTCGTAATTCCTCCTGCCATACTTTCCATTCTCTCATTCCTCTCTATTGCACCCAGAGGAAGTGTTTCTATCTTGGCATAACAGAATGGAGATAGTTCACAAGAGTGCCTTGCTTTCATCCATGGGCAGCACACCCAATCTGAAAGTCATTTCAAACAGTTTCTTCAGCGCTTCATTTTTAAGCCATGGGCAGTTAAACTTGATAACCATACCCTGATATGGGAAACAGTGACACTTTTTGAATTTCCTTAGACCTTATGGGTGCAATGTTCTCAAGAGCAGCTTTTTTCTTCTTTTGGAAAACATTCAGAAGGGTTATTAGCCAAAAATACTTAGCTGCATCAGGGGCTTATCTGGGGACGGCTTTATTACATCCAAATATTTCAGTTAGAATTGTCTGCAGTCCTGTCCGCCTGCAGACAATTTGTTTAATTTTCCTGTTTGATTTTTTAACACAGAAAAGATTTTTTGTTTCAGTTGTCAGCTATAAAAACTCAAGCGTGGGTTCAAAGAGTCAAGACATATCCTTAAATTCATTTATCACTAATAAAATTCTTTGCACAGCTAGGGTGGATTTGAGACATAAACTTGCAGAGTAATTTTTCTGAGTCACAACTACCACTGGCGATAAAAGAGAGTGAAAGAAAAGCATTTGACTTTCACATCTTAGGTTGGGTGTGGTAGGAACTGCAGTTAGAAACTTAGTGAATTGGAGAGTTTTATAAGGAATGAAAATGACTTTACAACTCTTTTGTCCAGCTGTTCTTAGTAAAATCCTAAAGTATTTGCATTCTTGGAACAAAAGCAAGTTACAAACACCGTTGCAATTTGTTTAGATTTCCACATTTGCCCCAGGCAGCACCATATGCAGTGAGTCTCCTCCATAGTTAGGTAATTTGTTCTTACACCTATATTAGTTTGGAGGATGACTTTACCTTTCATCTTTAGGGGTGGTTTTGGTGCTTTCCATCACTAATCTATTTTGAGTGTTGAAGTGGCAATGAAGACTTTAAAAAGTTCCTTAAGCCTTGGGGGTTTTTTAGAATGTACTGCAGGACAATAAAAAATGTGATTTAGCAACAACACATTTGCTCACAGGGTCTTACAATGACAAAACTTTTTCCCTTACCTTTCTACAATTAGTTTTAGAAAGAAAAGGGCTAGAAGCACAACAAAAAATTAAATAAAACAAACCAAGTGTTTAATTGACACTTGTGTCTGAGGTCCAACAGGCACATTAATAGTGGAAGCATCAAGGAGTGATATAGTAGGTAACATAGTCAGATATGGTTTTTTTTTTTAATATGGAATCACATTATAGCAAACTTAGTGTGAAAAGTCACCATTGTTGGCAAGTGAATCCTATTTGAACAGATGAGTCAAATTCTTTCTTATGCTGTTTTTAGGAGCAGATTTAATTGTTATGGGGAATAACAAAGATGCACACTTAATATTATTTTTTATGCCTCCCCATTTCTTCTATCACATGGAGGCTCTGAGAGGGAAATCCAGAGTTTGTGCAGAACGATTTCCCCTAAACTGAAGAAAGTGATGTAGAAAAACCACATTCCAATTACTACTTAAGGTGTTTCTTTCCTCAGCCTAAAAATTTCTCCAGAGGGATGGGAATGAGGCAGAATTTTGTCAGGTAGGAACTTGAATCAACCTCACAGTGGTACAGAATCATGATGAAAGGACTTTTGAGCTCAATGCCATGCCTAGGTGGATAGAAGCCCTGTGCTCTGAGCCAGGTGAAGATCCAGGCAGAGTGAATAGCAATACAAACATGGCAATCTTCAAAGACTGAGGAGAAAGAGAATGGATGATATATTGGGAAAGAACTGCTTCATGTGGAAGTAAGGGACCTCAGTTCCTGCTCTTGCCAGGTCTCGGAACTCTGTTTTAGGTCTCTGACACCTCCTTGTCCCTAACAAACTATTCAGGTTTATGGTTCAGGGAAGATTATAGAAGATGAACAAGGAACATCTTCCATCTCTATTGAGCCAGGCTGCAAAGAGGAAAAGGCCCAAACAGCACATAAGAAAAGTCTGTGGCTCAGAAACTCAAACACTTGTCTGAAGGCAAGATTTTCTGGACTCTGGCTTCTACTCTGCTTAGATTAATTTAAACATTACCATAGAGTATTTGTCTGAAACCAGTTGTATTACAAAGTCAGACCAAAACTAGCAGTATTTCCCCTCACCTGGGGACAACCAGTAGGTCACAAATTCACACTGCTGTTGCCTGCCAACTCTTTTTCTCCTGCCACATTGATATTGTTGGTAAAAGGATCAAACCAACTTACTCCTCCTACCGAGGAGCAAGAGATGAGCTGGGTATGGAAAGAGGACAAATAAAGTCAATGTGTTCACAACTGACTAAGGAAAAAGCCAGAGGAGACCTGAGGAAAAAAATTTACTCTATGAGAACATGACTTGGCAGACCTGGAGAACAGATCTGAAAATGGCTAAGAAAGGATGGATGATACAGGATTGGAAGGAAACAAAAATGCCCTTATGGAATTGACACAGAGATGGGCAGGGGACGAAGGAGGACAGTCCACTCTTGGATCTCACTGTGGGCAAGGACAGATCAATGAATGGAGAAGTTTGCAGGACAGAGTTAATTGAAGCAAAGGATTGATGTGTTTGGACACACTATAAACTGGCAATGGTGAGGGGGAACTGATGGGGCTGATGATCAGAAGAAGGATAGGGAATGGAAGATTTGTGGACTGAGCAGTTTAGACAGATAGAGTATTATAGGTGAAACATAGAGTATCCATTAAGTCTCTTGTAGATTGGAAGAAACATTTCATTGTATCTCCCTGCACGGTGAGGATTACTTGAGTCTTGTGAAATCTAATGTGCTGTTTAACCTACAGGCTCAAGTATAGATCCTTGTTTTACAATTCTTTCAAGGGCTTTATGATTATTTATTTTCCTTGTGCTTTCTACAGCTTTTTTTTTTAAGTGTATAATGTAAGTGCTAGGGAGGACACACGATAATTCTCTTTGTATTTCTGTTATGTGATGGATCATTTTGGTGAATGTACAAATTTGAAATTGTCTAGACTTTCCTTGAAGAGACTCTTTTCCCTATAGCACAGGCAAATATGTGTGCAAATCCACTCAAACTGCTTTAGTTATCATGCTATGAATCATGGAAAGAGGTTTAAGAAACATTAGGCCATATGTTCCTCCTGAACCTGGAACCAAGGCCTGAACTATTTTCACAGGGCTTGACTAATACAACTTAAAATAAACTGTTGACAAAAAGTGTTACCCAGAAACTTTACTAGTGATATGCAGTTATTCCATTATTTTCCTCAACAGAAGAAACGAAAATATGCAAAATTCTTGATCTTGGATGTTAACAAAGATAAACTTAAGGAAGTAACAAGGCTGTACAGAAATACATTAGTAGAAGGGCATGCACTATATATGTTAAAAAAACCCATAATTTGCATTTTAAGACACAGAAAAGGGCATCTGGAAAAGACAAACAGATGGAAAAAGTAAAGTTTAAGCCCACTATCTAAATCTCCATCTCTTTCTTCCACAAGCACAGGTTTGTAGCCTCAGATGGATCCACACACTGCACACAAAACTTCTGTCACCTGCTACCTGACAGTTCAGGTCTGGCTCTAAAGCAAAACAACATGAGATTGATGCATATTTCTGAGGACACAGAACACACTTAAAAGGGCAGGTGCAAAATTTGGGCAAACAAAAATCACAATAATTATATTTTTTTTTTTTTTAGCTAAAGACTCATTTGCTTGACAGCTTATTCCACCACAGAAGCATCACAGGCCATGGAATTGCTCTCAGATAAAAGACCTAGAAAATATAAATTCCTTCCTTTCTCACATCATTCTTTCTTATTTCTTCCTCCTTTGTTTACACACTTATGTGTTGACTCATACAAGTTTGCTTAATCACACCACAGCAAACATGTCAGGGAATCCCAGAGAGAAGACAGACTTGTCAAGTCTCAGTTCTGCTTAATACTTTACACATGGGTAAAGCATATTGCATCTGATTATCTGTATACATTGAAATTTCCTTTCATTTCCTAGAAAAACAATAAAAATCTGAGCCTCCTATGAATAACAGATTTGCCTCTATTGCTCAGATTGAAGTTCAGTTGTGCATATGTGCCTTGAAAAGATACTTGAAGGAAATGCTTTTTATGTATTAGGTCCACATAATGTGGATTATGTTGCTTATTGTGGTCCAAACTCAGTTGTATCAGAGACAATATAAAAAGTCCACAAAGTGGGGGGAAAAGGAAAAAAAGCCCCAAACAAAAGAAATAAAGAAAAGCAACAGGACTCAAAAAAATCTTCCATGTTTTTAAAAGCCTGTTGGGATGTCTTTGTCATCTTGCAGGTGCCTCATTGTAAAACTGGTTGAGTCCCTCCTCATTTCTTCAATATTCAACTAGTCAATACTCAATACTGAGGATTCAATATTACCAAGGAAAGCAAGAGGAAAAAGTTGAAATTTCGTTTCAGTGATTAAAAAGTCAATCAACAATCACCAAGCTAAGCTGTTTCAAGTTTCCACAATGGCATCCTTTGGTTTTTTTTGAGGATTCTTATGGAAATCAGTGGAGCTTGTAGGCAAGCATCAGATATGGGACCAAAGATGCTTGCAGAAACCTGGGACAAAATTGCTATACAGTTTGCAGAAGTTTGGCTGGTTTTGCTGTTAGACTGAAAAGCAAAAAATTACTCTGAGAATCATTAGAATAATTTTACTGGCTCTCTGCTTCCTTTCCTTGGCCCTAATGACCAAAAGCTGTCTCTCTTTCCACGCTCCTACAGCCTCTTCATGCCAGTGCTCCTGGAATGAACAGCAGTGCAAGATGTAGGTAGAAGACAAATATGCAGACAAATATAAAAGGAATTAAGAAAAGCAGCACGTAGTGAAAGTCAGATGTGATGTTTGGAGATCAGCCTTACTCTCTTTACCTGTTTTGTCTACAAACTCCGTTCAACAAAGGCTGCTTTTTCCTTAAGTGAAGAGGATGAACTTCAGCTTAATAAGAAACCTTCCCAAATGCCACTTCTTGCCCATCAGTTGAACCTGAACATGTATTTACACATAATGCTCTACAATTAGAGAACTGTCCCTTCTGCTCACATATCTGTGAAACACAGGCATGACATGAAATGTTTTTTCCTCAAAAGAAAAAAAAGCTTCTAAAGATCTTCAATGTACTCAGCACAACCAGCAACTTAAAAATAATTATTTTTATAACTAAAATGTGAAGCTGGAATGAAAAACACCTTAACTCCCTTTAAATCCATTTTTGAGTCATCAATCATTAATTAACATACATCCCAATGAACATGAAGGAAACAAACAACAACCAAAAAAACAATTGGATTTTGATCTCGTTACAGGTAAAGTTAATAGCATCCTGAATTTCTCGTGTGTGTTTTACACTTCTCTCTCCTTATGTCTTTTTTTTCCTGAATACTTTGACGCTCAGGTGCGGCACCACTCCGGCTGCCAGCCCCGCACCGAAGGAGCGGCTCTCGCTCCATCCCCCCCGCGGCAGAACCGCGCAGGACCGCGAGGAGCCGGCCCAGGCCGGGTTCGGTTCCGTGCAGGAGCGGGGCGGGCGCGGTACCGAGCGCGGGCCGGGCGGGCACGGCGCCGAGCATCCTCCGCCGGGGCGGGGCGGCGCGGGGCTGCGGCACTGCAGCGGCGGGAGCAGCGGCTGCGGCGGGGCCGGGGACGGCCTCCCTCCTCCTCCTCCTCCTCCTCCTCCTCCTCCTCCTCCTCCTCGTCCTTCTCCGCCTCCCCCCGCCCCGCCGCGCCGCTCCATTGTGCGGGAGGCGGCCGCAGCTCCGCGGGATGCGCATCCCCTCCGCCCCTGCGCAGGGAGACAGGCGCTCCCCCCGCGCACGGCTGGCGGGCACGCTGTCACATCCCCCTCCGGGGCCGCGCTTCCCATGCCTAAAAACGCTGATACACTTACATATATGTATATACACACCAACAAATATATACGCACGTTCCCCCTCCTCCCCTGCCGCGCAATTTCGCTCCCCGTCGCGGGGACAGGAGGGCGCTTCCCTCGCAGCGCTGCTCCGCGGCGGCGGCATCCCCAGCAGAAGGGAAAGGTGACCGCAAGCGCGGCGAAAACAAAGCCCCGGCTGCAGGAGCGCCCGGCACAAGTTGCGGTGCGGATCCCCCGCTCCGCTCCGCCCCGCTCCGCGACCGCCGCACAGGCGCCCCGAGACCGCCCGGGACGCCGGCTGCGCAGCGGCCAAACTTCTGTGTTAATCCCGCCCGAGCCCGCGGGCGGCCGGAGGAGCGGGGGATGCCATCCGCAGAGCCCCCGGTAACTTTTCCCGACCGGCGGTGCCCGCACAGAAACTTGTTGGAGCGCCCGCCCTGCGCACTCGCGGCTCTCCGAGGCTCGCACCGCCGCTGCCGCGGGGACCTCTCCCGGCGCCTCCGGGACAGTGTCGCTCCCCTCGCTCGGTGCCGGGGCCCGGCGGCTGCAGAGGCCGTCCCGTCCCTGCGGCTGCCCCCCGGTGCCCGGTACTCCGGGAGCTGCGGCACTCACCGTGCGGGATCAGGCGGCTCTCACAAAACTAGCGGCTCCATCATCCAGGCAGTGCTGCCCAACTTTCCTTGCACAGGGCGAGGACGGAGCTCCGCGTTTTTATATGGAGAGGGAGAGCGACGGTGAGAGAGAGAGAGAGAGAGAAAGAGGAAGCGCGCTGAAGTCGACAAGCTGTTCAGCAGACTTTTGAATAAAAGGAGGGATGAAAGCGGATTCTTCCCACTATCGGGACCCTTGGAAAAAAAAAAAAAAAAAAAAAAAAATCAAATCCTTCTCCGGAAAGGGATTCTCTGGGCCCCGTCACTCTCAGGGCTGGGAGCGGGAGGCATCGCACACAGACAGAGCCCGGCAGCGGCGGCGATTGGCGGCGATTGGCGGCGCCCCCCGGGTCCCGCAGCCACAAAGCCGAGCGGGAGCGGCGGCGGCGGCTCCGGGGCGGGCTCGGGCTGGGGACGGCGGCGGGGGCGAGTCCCGCTCCGTTGATTCGCTACCGCGCCCATCGTGATGCGCGCCGCAGCGTTGGAGCGGGAGACAGGCGCGCTCCGAAAGGATGCCGTGCCACCTCGCCTTGCCCGGCCGCTCTCGCAGTTGGGTTGTTGTGCGGTGTGGAGCGGGAAATGTGTATTTTTAAAAAAAAAACAGGAGTTTATTTGTCTAATTTATCTACAGCCCTTTTTTTTTTTTTCCCTTCTGCTGCGCTGTCACCGTTCTCTGTCACCTTCCCTAATAATTATGTAGTTACTTCAGCAATCAATTATTCATTGAATTCCACTTACCTATGCTTTTTCTTTCTCAAGTTATGGCTTTTCAAGGGCACATCCCCTCCTCAGTGAAAAAAGAGTAAACAAACCTTCTTGAAATTAAGCAACTTATTCCCAATTAAAAGAGAATAAAATTTAAAAAAAACGGTTATCAGCATAAGTTTTCTCCATGACAGAATACAGAGACAGACACAATTAAAGATATTTAATAATCATAATAATGATATTACTAATGATATTTAAATCGTAGTCCATTTTTGGATACAAGGAATCACTGGACGAAGGAAAATACCCCATTTGAAAATTCAGGCAGTGAATAGGCCAAAAAACAGATGCAGCATTTATGTATCAACTGCTACATGGAGGGCAAATGTGGGATAATGACAACATAGGTCAACATAATGAGAAATGAGAAATGAAAGCAACCTAAGCACTTTTATATAGGAAAGAGTATCACACATAGCTAAACTTCTGTGACTGCCTGTAGATAATATACTTTATATGATAAACATACATTTGGATAATAACCATTAATAGGCTTAAAACTATGTATGTAAGGAAGTCTTTAAATAGTGTATGAAGATTATCTGGGAACAAAGCCTGCAATATATTGCAAAGCATGATGCTGTTGAAAGCCTAAACATGCCACTTGTCCTGCACAGAAGAATGGAAATCAGAGACAAGGGGACAAAAGGTCCAATGTGTAAGGTGTTGTTTACATGGCAAGGTCCTCACAACCTAGTTAATATAGATATTACAATATTATTGACAAGTCATACAAAGAGCAAAAGATTATTTGACATCATCCCATTATTTCACCAGGTATACACACAGAAAGATACGAGATAAAACATGGAGGAAAATCAAGTGTTTAAACTGCACTTGGGCTCTCAGGATCACTCTTTGAAAGGAGTAACACTGTACACCTTGGAGCAGAGCAACAGAGAGGGCAGGAGGAAATCAGCCTTTTGTGCATCAGTGGGCTCTGATGAGAGAAATGCTGACGAGTGTGGGATCAAAATCAGCTCCAGGACAGATCTACCTCACACCTTGCATCTTTAAGTATGTGTATCTTGTTGCAAGGAGCCTCTAACTCTCTGTTCTTTGAATTCTGTTGCTGCTTTGTTTCGGATGTTTCATCTTTTAGATAAATGCTACAAACAAGTAGCATTTCTGTTGTCAGAGGAGGTATACCAGAACAATTGATAAACAATATATCCATGAATATCTAAACAATCTTCTATGAATGCACATCTTCAGCTATCACTGTAGGTACACATACATATTTTTGTTTGCTAAATAGAAGAAATTTAAGCTTCAGTTAGGTTACTTGGAGAACACCTGCCTATTGCACTAGTAAACAGGAGTTGTAAAAGAACATGTTGTAGTTGTTAGCAGTTTGGGCCAAATACTACTTCACTGTTTTGCTTTTGTTTCTCTTTAGTTCAACTTGGAACAAATTGTGTTTACCTGAGAGTTCAGGACATGCCTCTCATAGTTTATTTCTTCTGCTACACTTGCCATCATCACCTCAAGGAGATTTCTGATTAACATCAGTTTAAAAGATAACAGGCTCTGGGCTATTGTATTTAACAAAGCAATGTAAAATCATTGGCAAATTTGAAAAAAAAGGATGGATTGGTATAAGTGTGGATGAAGGAGGCAATAACCAACACTATCACAATTAAGAAATTGCCCTATGAAGGAGAGAAATTATTATGGCCATTGTAGAGCCTACAGAGATTAATGGAACATGGCTGTGAAACTGTTTCAATAGATAAATTGGGTGGGTGGTTAAACATCTGAGCAAAGATGATTACTTTGTAGTGAAACAAAACAAAGAGGAATAAATCACAAAGCTGCTCTATTACCACAATTAAAATGCAATTGCTTGATCAATTATCACTCCAGCTAATAGCTTGATGGAAGACAAGCAAATAAATAAAACATTATGCTAACCAAAGATCTTTGAAACATATTAATAATACTTGTGTGCTTACATGTTTCCTTGTTTGCATTAATTTATGCCTAATACGTGTATAGTGCATTACATGACATAAACAAGGCTGTACATAATGTGTTTAGTTATTCCTTTGGAGTTTAAGAATAAACATCAATGATACATAATCATTGTAATGCACACAGTGGGTAAAAATCCAACACAAATTTAGATAACTGCTACATTTCAGTATTTCCTAGATCTGTAAGAATCTTCTTGTTTTACATGTGTACCAGCCAAAGGTGATTTGGGAGAATTTTGCTCTGGAGCAGTTTCCAAGGTCAGCATATGTGATGGCACATGTTGGTGCCCAGCTTGCCCTTGGAAAGTGACTGGGGTTGATGTGGGCATGGGCAGGCAGTAAAGCACAGGGTGGCTGTCAAATATCAGCATTACATTTTTATATCTGGTAACCAGCAGAGCGTGCATCCCTGCACCGTAAGGGAAGTGGTAACACCTATGTTTGTATGAAATAAAACCCAGGGCATAAAGGTAAATAGCTTGTACAGAATGAGCACACTGTGACAAGCTCATCCAAAGCCAGTGGCCGTGACCAGATTTGTCCCCTTGGCCCAAAGTGCTGTTCAAATATAATACTTGATTTCTCTATAGAAGCATTCATATAATGTAGGGAGATAGAATATAAGGAAATAAAGATGGTGTAGAGAGTAATTTTGCCCCTAAGGAGCTGCAGCTGGGCCAATTAGCAAAGATGAGGAACAGCCCTGGCTTTAACAGGCCACAGCTGTGAGCAATGAGAAGCAGAGTGCTATAAAAGAGTGGGGTGGCTGGTTGAGGAGGGAACTGGAGTCAGTTTTGTGAAGAAGAAGGAGTTGGTGCTCTGAGGAGATGTCCATGAGAAACACCAAGAAGGTATGGAACTTTTGTGCTAAGGAGACAACAATATAATATAGCTTGTAATACGTTTTGTAATGATTATTTTATTGTGGGGGGAGAATATATATTTTTATTGGCTAACAGCCATATAGATTGTGTCAGAAGTTGAGTAATATGTGAGAAGATGTTTCTAGGTGCAAGTTAATGGCAATTAGTTCCTATATTCGACTTACAGGGAGTTACATCTGGGGTTTTTTTATCATTTTAATGCTTTTTCCTATGCAAAAAGATTACGTATGTTTTGCAAACTTGTTTTGCCTTTCCCGGGGTAAAAGTAATCAGGAAACATATAAGGCATATGGACACATTTCAAGTGAACAGTGCATGTGTTGACAATATGCAGGTATTGTTGGAGCGTACTAATGAAAGAACAGAATTTGTGCTGTCCCTAAATCCTTAAGAGACCTCACCCGATCACCTGTGTCCTGTTTTTGCCCCAAGTGTCATCCACATAAAAGCCTTTCACTTCTATTCTTGCAGTTAGTTCTTATTCTTAATTATCTGTATTTGCTAGTGTATTTGGAGAAAAGTCTGAGACTCCGACCATCTCATCCCTTCTGCCTGAAGCAGTCAGGGCAATGGGGACTCCTTCCTTTTAACATTCCTATTCATAAATGCAAGAGATGCCTCCTGACTAGCAGAAAAACAGTCTGATGAAGGCAGAAATTATAGAGAAATTTTGTGAAGGAAACAGTAGAATGGTCTCTGAAGAACAACGATTTGAGTGGGAAATTTCACTTTGAAGTTCTTCTAGAATAATGGGCTGAACCTTCTTCAAGTACTGTGTATTATCCAAAAATCAAGTATATCTAGTGATGAAAATATTGGAAGGAAAGAAAACAGATAAAAGAAAACTTAGAATTACTAACATGAGATTTCAAAGAGGAATTGAATAGCACCAGAGAATGATTTGGGTTGGAAGGGGTGATAAAAATTATCTCTTTCCAGCCCTCTGCCATGGGCAGGAACACCTTTCACTATTCCAGATTGCTCAAAGGCCCATCCAACCTGGCCTTGAACACTTCCAGGGATGGGGCAGCCCTAGTTTCTTTGGATAATATGGTGCCAGAGCATCACAGGGAAGAATTTCTCCCTAATAGCACATCAAAGCCTATTCTCAGCTTAGAACTATTCCCCCTTGTCATTGCACTACATGCATAAACCTACTTATATACAAAAATTATACTGTATTGAGCAGAAAACCTGGTCTATAGCTAAGAGTAGACAATAACCAAAATAATAAATTTTTTCACAATAGAGGTGTAGGAAACATGGCAGTAGGACTAAGGACTGATTTAATGAGCCTGAGTTGCAGTTGGCTTTGTTGCAGTGCATGAATGATATAATTGAAGAGGGACATTCAGCACCTGATGCTCTTATAAGGTCACTTATGTAGCCCCATATACAATCCTTTTATTCTAAAACCCAAAACACTTTCAGTCTCATTGACATCTGCTATCAACAGCAAGGAATCTTTGCAGATCACAACTCCAAGGGCCTCCTATATTTTGGGAGACCAAGGGCTTTCTGATCTTTTTTTTTTAATGTGGAGGAGGAATTAACAGTTTGGCTGTTTTCTGCTGTAGCTCTGTATCATTACCTATTGAGGTGTATTGTGAAATAGGATACCTTGCCATTTGGAGATCATCCTATGTTATATATTTAGCATTTTTTCAGAACTTACAAACCAAAAAAACCCAAATAAACATATGAGAAACAAAGACAAAGCCATGAGCTGTAGTGGTGCATAAAGTCTGAAGGTTAAAGTGAGCTTTGAAGTAAATGTGAAAAATAGGAAAACTATGTCTATACATTTAGTGAGGGCTGCAGGGAAAAGATAGTGTCAGGAAGAAGCTAAATTAGTGAGAGCATTCAAAAAACTGCAGGAGAGGAAAAAAGACTTCAGAAGTGTTTATCAGAGGAAAGTGTCAGGGAGAAACTCCTGCTATTGCCAGATGAAGAGGAAAAGAAAGACTGAAGAAAATGGATTCAGATAAGCGTCTTTAGTTTTCTATGTTCTTTTCCCTTCTGATAATAAAATTTAAAGGGTCATTCTCAAAATAGCTTTGACAGAGCTTCTACCAAAAATTTAAAAAGCATGCCTAAAAAGTTTAGATCTATGGAAGATATCAGTTCTAGATTGTATCACATTTGATTTTAAGGGAGCAAACATCAAGATGCAACAACTAGACTCAGTGATGCAGCTGGCAGTTTGTCTTCTGCACATCCATTGACAGCTTCAGCGACAGGAAAACTTGCATTTTTGGCTTGAAACATGAAAAGTGCTTCCTTGGTCATTGTCTTCCAGCACTGGAGGAAATCTTGGCAATTTTTCCCTGATTTCAAATATATGAAAATAAGTTGAAACAGAAAACTCAAACAGTGCAGTTCCTTGCCATGTGATGTAGATAATGCTAGAAAGAACAGTGTAGAAAGCACAAATAATATCCACTATAACAACAGAAAACTTGAGGTGTACAAAAGATTTTAAGCTATTGTAGACATCTGAACCTCAAGCTAAGTGTCCCCTGAGGAGTGTGTTTGGAGCAGTGATACCTGGATTCCAATCACTCCATCCTCTACACGAGTGCACAAATCTCCTGCTGCCACTGCCAACAAACCAATGCGGTCCTTCCACAAAACCCGGGCTCTTGCTGAAGCACGAAGAGATGTGAGAAGGGTGGCAGCTCTAGATATTCTCTCTGTTGTTTTTACGCTTGCTTTTTGCTGACAGAGGGTGAGCAGGTTGTGCTGTTTGCACTGTGCACTCTGTGAATCGATGGTTTGTAAGGGATGACTCACCCCAGCCACACTTGATCCTATTTGCAAAGCCTCTAAGTGTGTATGGCAGCAGAGAGCTTTGTCAGAGCTCAATACAACACTGAAAAAGTTAGTCAAGTGCTTTGGTTTCTTTTGTTTGTGTGTGGATGAATCAAGGGGCTGGAATACAAAGTAATTATGTCGGCAAGTTTACTGCTGTGTATAAAATAAATTCCTATCTTGTTTCAGATCCTTATTCCTCAGAACTAGAAAGTTTTAATGGTAATCTTCCCATTCTATCATAAATTTAGAAGGCAATTCTTTCAATTCCCCAATGTATGTGTTTAACTGTTGGGCAATAATCTTTTGTTAAGGCAATGTTTTGGGCAGGGAATAGAGCATTCAACTAAGAGAAAGGTAGATATTTTTAGAGAAACACTAATTTCTTATCAAACACCCAAACACTAGAAAAACAAATAAAGTTAACTGAATCCTTAAATGCAGAACTACTTTTGTATCTCCTTAGTATAGTTGTAGTGCTTCTGCGTCATTTAATTCTTGGTTTCTCAGTCATGCTCCATCATAGTTTATATGTTCTTTATAAACAGAAAAAAATTTGGAAGAGAAAGTAAATTTTCAAGGTCTGTACATATCAGAAAGGAGTAATATTTTAGTAGTTTGGGCTTGTATTGTTTTTTTTTTTTAATTAGAGCTTTAACATGTAGAAGGAACTTATCCTAGTCAATAGGGAGATGGGGAGGATGGGAGGTTGTCATAGCTACCTTTAATTGACACTGTCTTTTTTTTTTTCAAACCCTGGAATTTATTTTTAGCTGCACTATATGACTTATAGGAAGAATAAATCCAGAGCTAGCATATACTAAAGGGTCTTCCTGTTCTTAACCAACCTCCTGAGATGATTCACGGATGGGAAAATGCTGATTAAATCACTGATGATGTGTGCAGGTGTTTCCTTTCTGTTTGGGAAACCTTAAGAGAGACCCATGGGAGGGAAGGGGTAGAGCTGGAGAGTGCTTGTGGAAGGAGTGTTGTGTCTGAGAGCACGTGCAGGTGACTGATGGATGATATGGGCTTTCTATGGGCCTTTTAAAGCTGATGTTGTTTTTGTGTACAAGTGTTTGTTGACTCTGTAAGCTTTGTGCAGGGAATAATTTGCTGTTTTGTGCGAGAAGGGTTGTTCTGGTTGAGGTCAAGTTAACTTAGCTGAACTAGTTCAATCTAATTTATGTTAAGAGTTTGAGTAAAGTGGCAAATGGGTTTCATTTGCTAAGGTATGAAAATGCTGTGTGAACAGTGGGAGGCAAGGATAAAAACTGGAAACAGAAAGGACAAGGAAAGAAACCGAAATGTTCAGCTGGACTTTGGACATGTTTTAAGGCATGAAAATGAGCAATACCATATCTAGAAGGATTTCCAGGAACTTGGCTTGTTAGATGGTGAAATAGGACTTAAAAAACATAAACACCTGGAAAGGGTTTCTTAATTTGACATATTTGTGGTTATTCTGCAAAGCCATTTAAGAAGTGTTTGATAGGGAGCAATTCTATATTTGTGTGGAATTTTTGTGAAGCTACTGCTTGAATGTTACAATTTATGTGATTCTAATAATTTTTCTTTACTCTTGATATGTTTTTTTCTGAAATACTGTCTCTTACTATAGTTTAGGGTTTTAAATTTTATTTTCAAATTTTTATTTTTATTGTAAATGATGGTTTGGAGGAGGCCTTCCAATTCATTTTGTAATGCTCCCTCAATTTTTATCCCTGATTTTACCTTGGAGAGAGTAATGGTTTTTTAGGAAATACTAAATTCAGGTTGCAGTAAGGCAATGGGGAACTATAAGAGCCAAGGAACAATTTTTTCTTTTGTAAAACATTGTGATTTGGAGTTTTTCTGAAGATGATCTGAAGTGCTGTGCAACAGGGAAACAGAACTTTTCTCTCAGAAGGACTCATTGAAGCACTTTTAAAGCAAATTGATATGGTCTGGTTATCAGCCAAACCATTCCTATGCCATGACCTTAAATTTCATCCCAAAAAATCTTCCATTGCACCACTGAAAGGCATTTTTTTTTTCTTTTTTATTTTTTCCTTTGTGGTTTTATTTTTTCCTCTCTCACTGGAAAGCACTTGCTGTGCTGTGGTTACAGGGTCACATGCTGTTTCTTCAAAACCTGGAATTGTATTTTTGGCTTTTTTTCTACAAATCAGCTTTTTATTAAAGCAGTCTCAAGAATAGTGTTTTTTTTCTTTTCCCCCCTCAGTTAAGGTTATCAGCAAACCACCAGAAATCAGTGGACAGTCTCTAAATCTATGTCAGCTGATTGGATTAGATGAAGTTATGTTCTCCTTTCCCCATCTGTTTCTCTACTCTTTTGACATTGATACTCTGAAAAATGTATGAATGTTTGGGCTGTGCTTGGTGCTGAGGGGTTGCTGAAGAGTTAGGAGTTGTTACTGGGTGCTGTATTGGATAATAATTAATTAGATAATAATTAATATTTCTGGAGAGACAACCTAGGCTTCATTTGGTCTACATGGAGAAGTCCATGTTTATATGGGGGCTGTGTGTTGTCAAAGTTCTGCCTAATTTTAGGGATTAGTCTAAAAGAAGAAAGATTTCTTAAGTTTTCACTAAATTTTGGGAGGTAATAATGTTCAGCCAAGCTATTTATTTCAGTGATATGCCAAGTAGAGACAAACCCCTAAATTCTGCATATAAATATGATTTAAGATGACTTTTAAAAATAGTATATTATATATAATATAGTGTTTACATTACAGTGTTTATTCTCTTACTGCTGTTATCTCCTCTTTCTCTAATTACATACTGCTTGTTAAGCCTCCTTGTTTTCTGAAGAGATTGGGTCATTGAGTCCAGTCCCAACTTGCCTGAATTTGAAGGTATTGTTAACAGTTGAATTTTTTGGTAGAAGAAGGATGATTTTTTCTCCATGGTTAGGGTTGTTTGGATGATTTTGAGGCTGGGCAGAACATGAATAGCAAGTGAAATTTTAAAGAAAAAAAATGCCTTTTTCCACAAGATAAGTCACTATATTCACAAGATACAGTCACAAGATAAGTGACTATATTTTTCCACTATATAGTCTCTTATTCTGGTGTCTTCTTCCTTCCTTTCAGAGTAGTCTCTAGAAAATGAATGCAAATTTCTTTGCTTTCTTTTTGCTCGGTTTGGACTTCATGTTTTTGCTTCTAGTGGGAATGGAAGACAAATAGCATGAAATGAGACAAATCAATCAGTAAAAATATCGATTATCAATTTTCTGTTTTCTTTCATTTAGTGTCATATTTTGTCTTTTTAACATTTGAGAGCAACCATGTAGATTAGTACAGAGATGCAGAGACATATATTGCCTGGAAGGCTTCTGCAAAAGCGTATTATATAAGCTTGTCTCAAATTGAGAACCAAGAAGATTTTGTAGCTGTGGAAGTATCTCCCATCCTCTGTTTTTGTGAAATGCATGTTTCCCATGCAGCCCTTCCTGGGATGTGCCCATCTGCTCATGAGTCAGACAAATACACAGCTCTTCCTTCAGTGGAGCTTTGCAAGAGAACTCTCTAAGCCCTGACACCACCAAATAAAACCCCTGGTGAAAAACAACAAACCAAACTGCTTTTCCTCCTGGCAATTTGTACTGCTGATGAGACTTGACAGCTTGGGAAGGTGAAGGGAGTTCTTGGGAAATCAACAACTGAAACTCCAGCGTGCGTATGAGGTGATTTTCAGTGTGGTTTTAAAAGTGGCTAAAAGCAGCTCTTGATTTTTAGGGAAGGAATGGAAGCATCCCAAGCAGTGGATGATAGCTGGGGGTTAAAAAAAAGGGGGAGAAAAAAAGAGGGAATATTTTAGAGTCTAAAATCAGCCTGGGGAGAGATCTGTGGTGGGCAGGGAGCCTGCTGGACTGGCTGCTCACAGGGGTCACAGTGCAGCAGAGAGTGCAGGCTGAGGAGATGAGCAATGACTGCTGAGAGCCAAACAGCATCTCTGGGCTGCAGCAGGAAAACTGAGCAGTGAGCAGCCCTGACAAGCTGAATCCCAGAGTCTGGGCAGGTAAGCAATGATCATGTCCAGACCAAGGAAGGCAATGCAGCATGATGCCAAACCCATGGGAATACTTGAGACACAAATAAGTTTCCTTTCTAAAGCCACAGATGCAATAAATGATGAAAACACTAATCTTAATGATGACTTCTGCAGTGAGTATTTTGTATATGAGGAGGAAAATAACAATTTTCTGTGTTTGGAAACAAATCTCCAAGTTAGTAAATGGGGAATAACCACAGCACTGCAGTGCCTTATGAATCGGTTTTATTCAGGATCTGTGTTGGGTACAGGAGAACCATGACTGAAGACTTCAATTAGTAGAGCTTCCTCAGAGAAGAAGGTTAATAGAAATATTTTGATCAATAAATCTTATATTTATTTTCTAAACAATATGAATGTAGTTCCTACACACTTGCTGAATTTGAAGTTTCTGCCTGTATAAATACGTAAAAATCTTGTTTTTGCAGTCTTCTCAGTGAGTAGTCTTGGAAAAGTTATTTCATTTCTTTCACCTGAACAAAACTGAAGTTGGGTCAACTAAAATGAGGCACATATGTATAATTGCTACTACTCTTAATATTATAGCACTTATGCCTGAAGTTAAACCTGAACACAAGAATTTTGGCAGCTAAACTAAAATAATTTAAATGCAAAAGAAAAAATAGACATAATGATTGGCATATCCACTATTGTAAAAGAGGAATAGTAAAATTCTTATGTTTTAATTAGCGAAACTTCTTTTTCAAAACTTTTCTAATTTGAATTTTACTGGTGCTTTCAGCAGCGAGGTAAATGTATTTTAATGAAGACCATATCTGCCTATTTTAAAAGATTCAGATAGACAGATTAGGTAGAGTCAATGTTGCTGGAGGTGATGAAATGATTGATGAATAAAGCAGCTGGGAAATCCTGGAAGTAACTTTTAAACAAAAGTCTACAATAGAGCCTGAAATCTCCATTTGAATGGAAATTTTGGCAGAAGAGGAACAAACTTTCTGGGAAGTCAGGTTTTCACTGTTTTACAATGAATTTTACAGGAACAGCTGTCCTATTTTAGTGTACAACTGGAGATTACTGTTATCAATGCTGATACTCCCTCTGCTTGGTGAAACACTAAAACATATTTTGCTGGTTTTATGTTGGTTCTCAGGTTCTTGGAGTGTACGTTTTCTTTGTGCTAATTGGAACCCAAGACTTCATTTCATTCTTTAAAGTGAAATTGTAATGGATCAAGGGGAGGAAAAAATGGCTTCAGTTTTGAGTGGGGAGGTTGATATCTCGTCCCACGTGTCAGCAATAACATCTCGGATGAGAAAAGAGCGTTTGGGCTCTTCCTGAGCAGGGAGGTTGGCCCAGACAATCTATTGTGGTCCCTTCCAACCTGACCCATTATGTGATCAGTTTTCCATGAAAATGCTGCAAGGGGGCTGCTGTCAGACCAGCTGAATCACAGCTGGGGCAGAACATCATCTCTACCCACCATTGCATGGGTGTGAGTGTTCACAGGGGCTTCCAGTTGAGGGAAGAGATGGAGATCTGACTCCATGTTTCAGAAGGCTTGATTTATTATTTTATTATATCTTACATTAAAAGTATACTAAAAGAATAAAAGAAAAGCTTCTCCTCAGAAGGCTAGCTAAGCTAAGAATAGAAAGGAAAGAATAATAACCAAGGCAACTGTCTCAGACTCTGTCCGAGCCAGCTGGGCTGTGATTGGCCATTAATTACCAACATCCAACCTGGGCCAATCCCAGATGCACCTGCTGCATCCCACAGCAGCAGATAATCAATGTTTGCATTTTGTTCCTGAGGCTTCTCAGCTTCTCAGGAGAAAAAAATCCTAAAGAAAGGATTTTTCATAAAAGATATCTGTGACACATGGGAGCTCCTTGGAGGCCTCCATGGGTATTTTTGGTGTGGATTGTAGGTGTTATTATTGATGTAGCATTGTAGAATAGCTGGATGTGGATAAAAGTATCCCATGGAGAGGCAGATGTTTTGAAAAGCTAGATTTGCACATAAGATACAGGAGCATATTTGGTACAAGGGCTCCCCATCTAATCTTGCTTTGAACAGATTCCTCTTTGTTATTCTCAGGCTTCAGACACACCAGAGATAAACTTACATAGACTGAAACTCATTAAAGCTTTAATTTGCACTTCGGTGTACTTTAAATATATACAGTGAAGCCTTTTTTTGGCTCCCTTTATTTTTTTTCAAGATTTTGCATCAGTTGATTCAATTTAAACTGAACTTCCACTTTAAACCTAGTAGGACTTGCTCACTTTAAACATTTTTTCAGTAAACAACCATAAAAAGAAACTTAACGTATCTGGGAGTTATCTGAGATCTGCAGGCTTCTAGACTCAAGCCTGTAGTGTTAAATGTTCTGCTTAAATCCATTAAAATGCTTAATCACACAGTTTATTTCTGAGCACTAAGTAGTTTCAGTTAATATACATTAATGGGGTATTGCATTCCTTAATACCTTGGGTGGCTCAGGAGTGCATGGCACACACCAGCCTCTGCTCACCTACAAATTTCTACAACCTGAAAGAAGAACTGAAACAAAGCAACATAATGAGCTAGGCTTTGTTTTATTCAGTTCATTGTTATGACCTAACTTCTATTGGATTTTCATGTAGATTGCCTCAGTCTGAATTTGCATTACAAATTTTTATTCTTGTTGGTGTTAAATAGATATATAATACTCACATGGCTGTAACAATGAGCTTACAGGCTCACTTATTTTATTTTATAATTCACTATTGTAGTGGAACAAAAAGCAAATATTTTGCTATAATGGTTATGCTAATTGACTTTTAATGTTGTTTTATTTTCCAGCTATTCACCAGCAGTCTCCCAAGTTTAATAAAGCTCAAACATTTAATTTTATTGCCTTGGAGTATTGATTATCTGTTTAACACCAAGAACAATGTGATCTGTTGTCTTTGCCTTGCTGATTATCTGAATTAT
The DNA here is from genome assembly GCA_020466415.1 of Ammodramus savannarum pratensis. Taxonomy (NCBI): domain Eukaryota; kingdom Metazoa; phylum Chordata; class Aves; order Passeriformes; family Passerellidae; genus Ammodramus; species Ammodramus savannarum. The sequence goes on along the minus strand of JAHXMQ010012338.1, from coordinate 2,338,059 downwards.
TTTGAAGAAATAAGAGATGTGCATGAGGAGAATCTCATGCAGTAAAAAACACCACTTGTATGTATTACTCATGGCTGTTGTACCAAAATCACAAGCCTTTAATCTCAGACTCACAAGGGAACGAAATTGTTTCACAACTCAACGCAACATTCCCTCAGGCATTGCACCACCATCTACATTGTTCTTGATTTTTATTGCCGACATAAGCTTATTTAAGAGAATGAATAGCATACTGTCTATTTTGAGACAAATATTTAAATTACACTTAAACACCCTACTAGATTTATTAGAGAGGGTATTTTTTTCAGTCTTGGAGGTTAAAGTGTTGAGAAAAACAACATTGATTTGAAAGAAATTATAGAAAGCAAAATAAGAACAATGGAAGGCTGCATCCATTCCACTAGTATGAAATGTTTTTCACTTACCATAATGTGCCTATGAAAACTTGGAGAGAGGGGAGATTAAAATAAGCAATTCACAAGAAATGAGTAACTCTTGAGCTATCATAATCAAAGGGAACCATGTTTTGCAACACTTTGGAGTGCAGCATTTCATGACGACTATCAACATTTGTTGGGTATAAGTACATTTTATATTTTTTATAAGTATATCAATATTTGTTGTGGGTATATTTTTCATTCTGTTAATCACAGGCTTAGAAAGAACTAGTTGCTTCTGTCAAATGTATGGAATTTCTGTCTTTATTGCACAATGAGTTCTTTTGAAAACTGCCATAGTGTTGGCTGTGTTGCTTCAGTTTTTTGGTTGTGAAGTAGAACAAATTCCAGGTGTTGTGGCAGCAGATGTTGGAGACTCAGTGAGTTCACAGAGACTAATTCTAGTGAATCACCAAGTGTGGTTTTGTGCTCCGTCAGCTGGAACAAATCACAAGTGTTTCTTGCTGCCTTTAAGTGTATCACATGTTGGGCGTCCAAAATTTTTTGAGAAGTGTGTAACAGGCTTAAAAGGGATTTCTCATTTTTCTACCTCTCTGTAGCTTCTGTGCTTAACACTGTTACTGGCGACATCCATTGGAGCCATTGGAGAGGGAACTAATCACCTAGGGTATTTCTTTTGAGAAGGTAAATGAAGGTAGATGTGTGCAGAATGTGTTGGTCGTTATTGGGATCTCTAGGTTCAGAAAATCTGTGTTTTGCTTTCATATAATGTGGAATATCAACATATGATGTTTAGCCAGAGCAATGTGGAGGAATGACTGAAATGGCCTCAGCAACTGTAGAACTTCTAGAGTTAAGGAAAGAGCAATGTTACTAATTCCGTTTTAAAAACCCCCTCTCCTCTCAGTTAAAGTTTACTTTTAAGGTTAAACTTTCAGGAGAATGGAACACAGAATCGTAGAATTGTTTGGGCTGGCAGGCACATTTAAAGGTAATTCAGTCCAACTGCCCCTGTGATGAGCAGGGACTCCTTCAATTGGATCAGGCTGCTCAGAAGCTCCTCCAACCTGACCTTGAGCATCCAGGGATGGGGCATCTGCAGCTGTTCCTGCATTTCACCAGATATGTGTTAACTTTTATGTGAAAATAACCATGTGGTCCAGATTTGGACTGCTCTCACTCTGGCTAGGAGTTTTTCTTGTAACAAAATAGAATATTTTTAATGAAAGGCATTGGTGAAGACCATGTTGTTTTCTAAGTCTGAAATGGGCTGCTTACTTTGATTTTGTGGTAACTTTTTGATCAATTCTAATAAAGACTACTAGTTCCTGAAAAATAGAGGTTTAAAATTCAGTGTTGGCCCCTTCCTTGTCAATAATTTGGCATTTGGTTTGTCTCTTACATTTGTGGGGAAATTATAACAAGATCTAGAATTCTGTTTCTTAGTGTTTAAATTCAGGGATAGTGGACCCATTTTCTTCCTCAGCCAAGCTTATTTTTGGTGAGGACCTCATCAGTCAGGACAGCTTTTGAATCATGTTACCTCCATAGTCTTCCCTTCAGAAATCACTCTTAACAGATCTTTTGTGAGCCAGAGTTTTGAATGTGCAGGACATACCAGGAAATTATTATAAAGGCCATTTGATTATTTTAGAAATTTCTTAGAGGGAATTTTTGCATAACCTTGTGACCTACATGCAAGTATTTTCAATGTTTCCTACTCTATTCTACTTAAAATTTAGATCCAAAAATGATCAATAAATTACTGTACCATCTTGGAGGCTATATAAATTTTTCTTTTTGAAGGTGACATTTAAATATGGAAAAAATGCAATTTTGTAAGGATTTTGTTTAGGGTTTTTTTTTGTTTGTTTGTTTTTTTCTAGCAAAGAAATCTTCTATCAGCTCTTGGAAATATTTTTAATGTTGCATAGAGGTTGAATTGAGAACCACTTGGTAATGTCAGTTCTTGATATCAAGACATATCCTTGTGTAAGTTTGTAAATGCTGTTATTCTTGGTGAAACATGTTGATATTTCAGGATATATTGTTCTCCATGCACGTTACCTGTGGGCTTAGTAGGAGCCAAAATGTACTGAAGTGAATAGTTTCCTCCTTTGGACAACAGATGAATCAGTTGGACACCGATTGCAACTATTGATTTGAATTGTTTTCACTGTGTTATTGTATTGTAATAGTCTTAATATATAAGTACTGTAAATACACAAAAGAAAACTGGGTTTCAGTCATCTATAATTGCTTTCTGCAAGAAAAATGTTATTAACTTGAGTAAAAATAAGTTGATATAAAAGAAATTTAATATTAAAAGTTCAAGACATTTTGTTGGAGCTGAATATTGATTATTATTTTCTTGTACTTTGAATATAACAGTTATTGTGTATTTTCACATTAGTTTAACATTTATTATAAGGGAAAATAAATGCAAAAGTATTTGGGCTGAAAAGAAGAAACTCTTACACTAAACATTATATTTAGGCTGCTTTAGAAGTTAGGACTTGTAAATTTAAATGGAGTATCTAATGGCCACCAAAAGCATCTTTGTGTTCTGTGTCAGCTCCAGTAATGTCTTTACGTTTTTCTAACTAATGTGTATAAATTATTTCCATGTGGTCCATAAGACTGAGACAAAATAAGCTATAGCACTGTGTGACAAAACTCTCCATAAAACGCCTGTAGAACCAGAAGATTTGATCTTAATTTGCATTTTTTACCCTGTGAGATTTGGCTAATGGCAATTGTCTCCTGGAGGAGGTTGTGCTTTTGAGAAAGCTTTCTGCCTGCTCGTTATGAGGGTGTAGCTGTCAGTGTGAATCTGTGTTGCTCCTGCTGTCCCTGCATCCTTCCCCCCTGGTGGAAAATGTTCTCCCACATTTTTGTGGCACTGTCAAGTGTTTGGGAGGAAGATGCAAAATGCAGAGCAGAGCTGCCAAGCATCATTGTCATGGCAGGGGTGTCAAAGTCCAGCACCCTCCCAGACCAGTTTGCTGTGGCTGGTGCTGGGTTTCTCTGTCTCTTTTTAGTCAGATGCTGCCAGGAGCTGAGAGGTGAAGCTGAGGCTAGGAAGAAGAAAGGTGTGAGGTACAGATCTTTCTCCTTCTTGCTCCAAGGCAGAGAAATGCAAAAATTATGCAGCAAGGTCGTGGATAAAGTGATAAATACTGGGTGATGGCTTAGAAGGCAAAGAAGGTCGTCTTCATTTGTTGTGAACAGAGTCAGACATTGCAACAGATTTCCCTGAGCAGTTGGTGGATGTCACATTTTTGGCGGGCTCAAGGCCAGGACAGGTTTGATGGGGCTCTGAGCAACCTGGCCTAGTGGAATTTGTCCCTGCCCATGGCAAGGGGTTGGAATTCGATGATATTGAAGGCTCCTTCCAATGCAAGCCGTTCCATGGTTCCAAATGAGCAGCAGAGTCAAGAGCACACTCTGATGTGAGCATTGGGCGCCTCCTTGTTCCTCGCTCCGAGCTCAAGGCAAGCCTGGCACCACCAGCCCTGGGGACACAGAGGCTGCTGCCTGCTTGAGGGACCTTCAGGGACTGTAGGGTTTGCATGTGGTGAGCCCAGACTTGGAAAAAGCTTTCATGACCTCTCCTTGCTTTGCAATCATCAGTGGTTTAGGGCATTTCTGAAAATCTGCCTTCTGGCTGTGGCCTGCCTTCTTCAAGAAGCTCAGGAATAAAAGGAATTCCCTATATTGAGTTGGAAAGAAGAAGCAATTTTTTAAGTGTAAAGAAGGTGAAAATATGGTAATTTATACTTGTTCAATTTGTTCAATGCAGTCTCTTGTGATTCCTGTGTGTGCAGTGTTAATTAGAAGATTTTAGCTGTCTTTTACCAGAAGTTTCAGAAAAACATATAGAAATGGTGCTATTTTATTCCACTGGGAATCTGAATGGAAGTGTTTCAATGATTTTTTTGAGTTCATCAAAGGCAGAGCCAGAGATAAACTTGTGATTATGTAACCTTGACCTTTACTTACTAGATCACAGCACTATGAGAAATACATTTAAATTCTGAGATATGATTCCCATTACAATGTTAATTCAAATATTCCTATCAAGTCTCCCGTTTCCAGGTACACTAGGAAAAAGGTATTAGTTAGGATCATCTGGTATTCTCTAACGTATGGTCTAAAAGTGCTGCAGTTCTTTTGTTGTTTTATCACATTTTTACTAGCAGTAAAAATATTTTTTAGGGGAATGCTTAATATAGTGAGCTATAGTTATCTGGCTGGTGGAATTATTCTAAACATCAAGTTATTATTTGTTTTTAATTGTAAATCATATCTTTAAACAGGTCAGGCTTGTCTTGCTGTGTTTCAGTGGGTTCGCAGTTTAAATTCAGGGCGTGTTTTCTTCTTGCTCTCTCTCGCACAAACACTTTTTCTCCCTGTTATTTGTGTGATTCTGAAATCTGAAAAAACAGATGTGATTGCTTTGCAGATTAAAACAGAAAATCGGTTATCTCATGTGATAAATAGAGACACAAACTTGGCATTTTTATTCTTGGAAGGATGAGTTTTGAATTGCTATTGATCAGAAAAAAAATAAGGATAAACTCCAACTTATTTGCTGTGGCTTTGTAAACAATTTAGATCTATAACACTCTTAACAGAAAAAATCTGTTTGCTGAAAGCCATTGGGCTTTGTTAAATCTGTACTCCTCTCAACTTTTTAAATGAGTATTGGAAAACTTATAATTTTCAATCGTATTCAATTAAATTTTAAAATCATAAAAGAGGGAACTGAGGCCTTGTTGTGATTTAACCCCAGCCAGCAATGAAATACCGAACAGCCATTTGCTTCCTCCCTCCTTCCTGTTGTAGGGGTCAGGAAAAGAATCGGGGCAAAATCAACTGAACCAAAACCCCCAAAACAGGAGCATTTGTGGGTGGAGATAATAGCTGTTCAATAAAAATACTAATGATAATAGAAAGGAGAGGGGGAGAGAGATAAAGGGCAATGAAGACAAGTGGTGCACAGTACAGCTGCTCACCACACACTGACATGTGCCCAGCCTGTCCTTGGGCAGTGATCAGCCCCTCACAGCCGGTTTTCCCCAGCTTGTGCCCTGGACATGATGTTCCTTGGTATGGAATATCCCTTTGGTCAGCTCAGCTCAGCTGTCCTGGCCGTGCTCCCTCCCAAACCTTTGTGCCCC